>CATIWR010069173.1:0-17743 GCA_949677035.1 Omphalea diandra
CTCTCTCTCTCCTTGTGTCATATACATATATGTACATCAAATAAATGTTTGATTATGTGTGTAGGATGGATAAAACCTTTATGCATATGTATTTTGGACATGAATGATATGAGTTATGTAAATGAATATGGTTGTTATAGGTAATCTAGATGAAGGCCAACGATGCTAAGGTAGGTTGGTCCAAATTATCTTGTGAGGAAAGACTAGTAGGAAAAGATTTATCTTTTAGCAAGTTCAGTGAATTTGGTATATGTAGTTGGGAATTGAATGTCTATAGGTGCTTTTATTTTCAAGTAGGTTTGTGGTTTTGAGAAAGAGGAAGCCATAAAATGAGAGGAATGATTTTATATGGATAGATAAGAGAAATGGTTTGAGGTCTGGATAAAAAATTTGGGATCAACTTCTTATCTCGTTTTATATGCTCAAATCAAAGGTGTACTTGTTGAACCATTCTTTCCATCTCAGTAATTATGGATGAGACAGATTTTTCCCTTTGAATTCTAGTATCTTTAGAAATGATGAACAATCCATGATGGCAATAAAGTGATGCTCAATGAGGTGAATTCAAACTTTTTTATCCCATTTTTAATGGCTAAAATCTCTTTAAAAGTGGAATGATAATAGAGTTATAAGTCTTTGAATTTTCCACTTACAAAAGCACATATTCTTCTTTGTTTGTCCTATTCTTTAAGAAGAATGGCTCCTTAACAATGATCATTGTAGAATCCTTTTTCTTATCGAAGGAATATGTAGAGGTGGCAAATTATACATCTCTTCTTTAAGAACCTTTGCAGCTATTGTTTGTTGATATGACTATTGAGGAGGGTCCTTTTTAGTATCATTCTAAGTGGATTTGTTTTTTTAGTAATGTGGGGAAGAAAGTCTCTAAGGTAATTTGTAATTGCAAGAAATTGTCGGATTTGGTTGTAAGAGAATCCTTATCTAGGAATTTCAATAATTATGCACCAATGTGGGGTCTTAGCTTATACTGGCCATCTTGGAAAATCATTCCAAGAAATTCAATCTTTGTCTGGGCAATGTGCATTTTTATGGAGGAGAGCATGACACCATACTTGTTTGTAAGATCAACAAACTGAATGAGTAATTACTAATGGGACAACTAATCAAGAGAAAAGAGTAAAATGTCATATATGTAAACCAAAATACTATGGAGGATTGGTTCATAAATCTTGATCATTTCTTTTTGGAACAATGATAGAGCAACTTTGAGACCAAATGGCACAACCTTCCACTAGTAATTTCTGTTAAGAATACAAATGGTTGTCTTGTGATGATCTTCTAGTTTGATACCTAGTTACTAAAATCTTGCTTTAAAATCAAATTTCAAAAAATGTTTAGCCTTTGATAAGTAGGTAGCAAAGATGAGATCTTTGGGAGAGGAAATTTATCATCCTTTAAAAAATGATTTAAGGGTTGATAATAAATGACTAATTTCTTTTTGCCACAAACTTGTTCAAATCTTTTACTGACATAGAAAGCTTGACAAGCCTAATATGAATTGATTGGTTCAATTATGTTTTGGGCTAAAAGTTGAGAACATTTTTGATAGGCTGAGGTTAAGTCTTATGGTGTCATTCCTAGGTGAGTAACTTTGGTTAGGTTAATATCTTCATTATGTTTAAAGGATAAGAAAATGAAAAAGGTTGATTGGTCCATAATGGGTTGGATTGTTTGGATAAGAATTTGGTATGGTTATTGGCACAATAATGGGCTTAGATGTCTTTTTGGATTGAGGTAAAATATGGTGGTATTTTCATTAAAAATGTTTGGACAATGAGCATGGAAGATATTATGGTGTAAGGCTAAAAATAGTTTTTGAATTTAAGACTTATAGGAAGAGCTCTAAGTTTATAAATCTTCTAATAGAGATCAAATCCAACAACCATATCTTTATCAGGTAAGGTAGATCCAAGAAGTTTAGTGTAGATCTAACATCCAGAAAATAATTGGATTGTAATGGGTGAGGCAATTATGAGACTATTATGGAAAATTTCTCCAATAGCAGCTTTGAAATATTGCTTATGAGGTTTCTAGTATTTTGATGGAAGGACTATAGAGTTAAGGATGGATAAATGAGCATTAATGTCTATGAATGTGATTGCCTTAATTAGCTTTGCATACTTTTTTAGAAGAATATGAACATAAGCTAATGGAATGGGATGATTAACATCAATTTTAAGTTGGTCTCATAGATATACAGGACATGAGAGAGGTGGAGTGATGCAATTAATGAAGTGGAAATGACTCTTGAATTCTTGGTCAATTTCATCCTTTGAGGATCAAGAGTCTTAAATGGCAAACACTGTTTCTAGAGAAGCATCATCATTAATAGAGAAAAGATGTTATATATATATATATATATATATATATATATATATCAACGACAGTTGAAATCTGAATCTGCTATATCATTTTTATAACATGTTTTGGCTTATTTAGACAATTTTTTGCATAATGCCCTTCTTGCTATAAAGATAGTATCTATCCAACTTCTTCTTTCCTCTGTATTTTTTCTTTCTAAAAAATCACCACTTCTTTTATCTTTTCCTGGAGCCATGGCCTTTAGTTTTGAAATAGTGCCTCTTCTTTTTTGAAGGACAATAATAATCTTTTGAATCACCATTACTTTGACAAGCAAATCAGGCATTTCGGAGGACATCTTCAGAGAGGGATCTTTTTCCCTATCCATCATATAAACTATAAGTTTCATAGAGTCTTTCCAATGCCTATAACATTATTTGATAAATTTCTCTAAGAGTAAGATTATTGAGTTACTTGTCTTTTTGTTGAATTAGACTTTACATTGATGTAGCTAATTAGGAAGTGAGGATATGAAAGCTTGCTTTAGATAAGGGTTAGAGAAGCCATTGAGTTAATAACATTTTTTAGACATTCATTGGAAATGAATATCCATATCTTTTTTCTGTAAAGAGCAGCAACTCATCTTAAAGTATTCATTGCGAGCTATCTCATTGTCATCTTGAACTCTACCTATGAACTAATAATGAATGTTCACTAAAAATTGATTAACATTATTTGCTCTTACCAGCTGAAGCTTTCCATACTCATTAAGGGCCATATACCAATCTTGTAACTTTCCTATGACTTTTATGACAAATTCTTCAAGAACTTTCTTAAAAGTCACATCTGACCTTTTCATCTGATTCTCAATCCATGTTCAGAACTCTTAGAGTCTATCCCCGTAATTAGTTAAAGAAATATCATCAAAACTAAACCATTATTTTATAGAATTGGAAACATATGGCCTACTTCGAGCTGAAGAATCTATGTCCATTTCCTCAAGTGGATTAACAATATAAAGGTTGTCATTAGATTTATCATCATGTTTTTAGAAGGTTCATTTATCTTAGAAGGTGGTTTTCTATGGATTTTATGGAGGAGGACATTAGCATAAAGGTATGGGTTTTTTATTTGGTTGCAAGTTTGGGATTCATTAGGAGTTTTCCTTATCTTAATTTTTTTATTAAAAAGATCAATTACCAATCTCCATCTGTTCAAAATCAATTGTCATTAGGGTGTACAAAGGTGTAGATGTTAGTGTTAATGTGGTTTGGTAGGGAGAGAATGTTGGGATTGTTGGAAATGGTAGTTCAAAAAAGTCAAAGAGGAGGATTACGAGGTTTCCTTTTCATGTCTTTCTCAATTTGAGAAAGTTGATCTTTAAGCTTCTAGATTTTGGTAGCCTTTTTATTAAAGTCAGCATAATACATCTTTTGCTCAATCATTCTTATCAAGTCATAATGTTTCTCATTAATTTAAGAATATAATTGAAGTATGAGGGAATCAACATCCTTCTAGTGACTTGAGCATTTTGAATCTATTTGATGAACTTAGATAAAGACTTGTTCTACCTTCTTCTTTATCTTTTTGAGAAGATGATTCTATGGTTGAGCATTTTTTGACTACCAATTTAGAACTACCTCAACAAGACTAATAATGGGAGGTTGTCCTTTTGGATAAACTATAATAGGTTTTTTTGGATGGCATACTCCTCACTTAATTGGTCGGGTTTATATGATCAATCAAAGGTGGGAAATCTTCTTCATATGTAAAAGAAAAGGCTTGATACATACAAACTTGGGGTAATGGTGGAGATGGTTCTGGTATTGGAACGGGAGATATAGAGGCTTTTTTATTGACCTATTTCAAGACTTATTTACAATAAAGTAGAGGTGGTATAGGATTTGATCGGTTTCTTAGAGGTGAGGGTAGAGGAGTTGTTTTAGTTTGAGAAGGAGAAGATGCCAAGCTTGGTCCATATTAAACAAGAAAGTCATATTTGCGTAAAGATTGGCCAATAAGACTAATTGAAGGATCACCATCTTGATATCTTTTTATGAGATTAGTCTCATAATATGTTCATATTTTCTTCTTTCTTTTGGACTTTCTAGAAGTTTCTTCATCATCTAAAGTATCACAGTAATAGTCATCACAGTAGTAGGTGTCAAAGTAATAGTGCCCATTTCTTTCAAAAGCATTAATAGGATTTCATCTGTCTCAAAATGAACAATTCAAACATCTTTTTCTAGGTTGTATGGATTCATCATAAACTGGGTAGAGAAGACCGATGGAGTAGAAGAGGAGAAAGAAGAGGATTTCTCAAATCTTGTTTCTACTATATCGTCAAATCTTCTTCAAAATATAAGTTTTATGGACTATATAGATTGGGTATTCTCATGAATTTTTCCATAATTAGTCACCTTTTTTTTGGCAAGTTGAAAAAGTTCTTATTTTGTTATTTACCTAGGGATGTGGATGCATGTTGGAGCATTCTAGGAGTCAGCTACAATGAGCAAGGCATTATTGGAATGGGACATAAAAAGATTAAGACCATGGTTCTGGATTCTATAAATCATCTAGTAGTGGAGAGTTGTTATAATAGCTGAAACTACTTGAGGAGCTCCAAAAATCTAGATTTAAACTTTAAAGTAGATAAGACATAGGCACCATCAAATGCCTTATTAAAGTTGGGATAAAAGGTAAACATGATAGATCTCATATTGAGTGATATTTCTATAGTGCTAATAATTGCATACTAGTATTATAGATATTAAGAATAAAAAAGAGCAATCCTTGCGAAGACCGGTAAGCCTTTTGTCCCATGATAGGAGAGTGCTAGTCTAGTTACACTAAAATGAATAAGAGTATAATGCTAAGAGGTCCATTGGTGAAGAAATTCTGGAGGAATTTCTAAAGAAATAAATTGTTCTTCACTAGTAGCCCGAATTATACATTGGTTAAAGCTAGAAGATTACTCTTTAATAGGTTTGGGAGGTTGTTTGATGAGAGTTATGATAGATTGAGTCTAAGATCTTTTTTGTTTTGAAAAAGCATCATAAGGGTTTAGACGATGAGCATTGGTATTTAGAATTTTTTATAAGTCTAAGGTATATCTTAACTTGTACAAAAAATCTATTTTGTTTGAAGAGGTTTGTTTAAAGGTGGGTGGTATAGGTAGAGTTACAGTTAATGGAGTAGTAGGAGTATACTAAAAAGAAAAGGTTTAAGGAATTGGAGTTTCCATATGGATGAATAACCTTAAACTTATTCATATATTGACCTAAGGTTCTTCATAACATCTAACTCTAATACCATTATACACACAATATGAACACAATTATGACTAGTGCTATAACTGGATGTTACCTAATGGACCCTACTTAAACACTTGTCCTCTTAATGTTTATACTATGGAATAATAGTGGAATGCCTCGGGGTCAATCCTCTAAAGCAAGCTTAACTCAACGCCCCATGCTTGTCAACAAGTGTGGCATAAGCCCCAAAATGTAAAGGGAAGAAAAAAAAATTAAGAAATACTCACAATAAGGACACTTCAAGTGCCATACATGTACTCTGTGCCTCGAGAACATTGATTAAGGTATTGGAATAGGTATGTCGGCATTGTAGAACCTCAATCAAGGCAATTAAGTAGGCAAAGATCCTTTAGTACTGGCATTAAGAAGAGCTCAGCCATGTTAAAGGCATTTGAGAAAATGACCCCTGACAGAGCATACAAAAGGAAGCATCATGCATGCCTCATCAAAACTATCGTCAGTGAAGGATAGTCAAATACTCCTTTATCCTTCCAAAAGCTTTATAACACTGTCCATTGCACTTCATCAGTTGGTACTTTCTTAACAATTTAAATATTGGTTCATAGATGAGGGTAAGTCTTGCTATGAACCCGCTAATATATTATAAATGACCAAAGAAACCTTAAACTTCCTTCTTTATCTTAGGCATCAGCATGTCTTGAACAACAGTACCTTGCCTATATCCACTTTGATGCCTTTCTTAATTATCATATGTCCCAAAAGCTTCTCAGAGGTCACCCCAAATACACACTTCTTTGGATTCAACCTCAAGTTATGGTTATTGACCTTTTTAAAAAACTTCTTCAAAATGCCCCTCTCTTGTTTTAGACTTCACCATCAAGTCATCCACATATACCTCCATCTCTTTATGGATTAAGTCATGAAATAGAGTCATCGCCATCAGTTGGTATGTCACCCTGCATTTTTTAAGACAAATGACATTACTTTGCAGCAATATATCCCCTATTATGTGATGAAAGCCATTTTCACCTTATTTATAATAGCCAAGAGGATCTAAATGTAACAAAAAAAACCTATCTATAAATGAGTACATAACGCACGCTATCATACTATCTACTAACAGATCAATAAGGGGCAACAGTAAGTCATCTTTTGGGAAAGCCTTATTTAAATCCCTATAGCCCACACATTCTTACTTTCCCATCTTTCTTTAGTACCAGCACTATGTTGGCTAGCCATTCAAGGGTAGTCCACTATCTCTAAGAACTGGCCATTCAATTGTTTTGCTACTACTTCCTTGACTAACTGAGCCCACTCAAGTCTCATTCATCGAAGCTTTTGTTGTATCGATTTCATGTGCAGGTAAGTCGCATATCCTTATATGTCCAAACAAAAACCCTCTAGTACTTTTTGATCAACTGTCCTTTGCTCCTCTGATGTAACATAATGGACAATGAGCAAGATTTTTGAATTTTCCTGTGTTCTAAGATTAAATGTAGTGATATGTGCAGAATTAATGTTAAATATGCTTATGAAATTATGCATGCTATGCACACTACCATCAAGAAACACATCACATAAGTAAGCAAATTCATCATTCATTGCCTTAAACTTAGAAAGAAGTACATCATCATCTTTAAAAAGACTAGAAATAATAGCATTAGTAGTGTTAAAAAAAATTACTTCATTAGGCAGGTTGGCAAGAACTTTTTCCAATAGACCTTTCTCTTTTTCGTCCTTTCACTCTTTACCAGTCATAGTATTAAGATCATTACCCTATTCAGAATCCCACTATTTCTATTCTTTTATACTAGCCATGGCCTTTACTACTTCTTTAAAGTCCTGCTTTATCAAGCCATTCCCTAACTCAATCTTTATAAAGATCTCTTAAAGGGCCACCTCTTCTAGCTCAACTTGATCCCTTGTCTCCTTATCATCACCCATGTCCTCATGGGAACTGATGATCATGTCTTGTATATCTGCTAAAGTTAATCAAGTGTATGTAATTTTAATGAACTTGCATAAACCAGTATACTGCCATTCTAGATCCATGAAAGAAGCACCTTGATTAATGATTTGAGACTTCATTTCCATGAAATCGACACTTGTAGCCTAGAAGCGTTATTATAAGGAGTATCATTCTTCCCCTTCCTCTAAGAAATTTTTCTTATCATTTCGAGGCCATATAGTTTGAGGTCACACAAAACAGTAGATTGATTCGACTATTGGTTATCTTCCATTTTTGTACCATGATTACCTCCCTTCTTCCACTTCTCCTTTTCATCAACATCATCTGATGAATTCTAATAATTTTGATAGCTTAGTTCACTAACAACTATTTGAAAAAAGTTTTTCTTAAGTTCATTTATGCCATCCCCTAAAGACTTTTCATCCTTAATAGCCTCTTGTTCATCCATTCCAACAACTTCCCTTTCCTTCACAAAGAAATCAAACAATGGTCCAATAAGATCTTTTAGCTCTAATCCTTTCCTCGTAGTCTATGTAGGAATCTTTAAGAACTTTGGTATATAAGTAAACTTCTTTCCTAATCCTTGACTGGATAAAAAGTTTATATTCATCATAATACCCATCACCTTCAGATCAACCTACTTGTTAGTAACTCCAATAACCTGAAACCCTCTAAGGTGCGAAATAGTCACACTCAACACTAATACAATCTCCTTAACCTCTACACAAATGGTCACAATCTCACCTTTGTAAGGAATCTTAACTTTCTAATGAATATCAAAAGGTACACCACCCAACAGATGATACCATGGTCTCTCTAACAATAATAAGAAAGTGATAGGAATGTCTAAGATCATAAATTCCACCATTGCCTCTATGATGCCCGTTTTCACCAAGGTTTTGAAAACACCCAAAGTTAGCCTCCTACTATCATCACAGGCCCGGATGGTACTATCATAAAGCTTTTAAATCCTTTTCAGACAATTTGAACTTATGTAATAACTTCAAAGGGCATATGTTAATCTGGGACCTATCATCAATAATCATACACAAAGAGTGCTACCCTTTCACCTTGACCCTAATAAATAAAGCCAAATTATGATCATTCCTTATGGTAGTAAGTCCTCATCCAAAAAGGTGATTTTTCCTTTATGGGTGACTAGGGCAACTATGTCTTTTGGAATGGCTTCACAGGAAATGATCAGGCTCAACTGGGCTTCAATCACAACTTTCTTATGCTCATAAGAAGTAATAAGCAATTCTTGCACGTTGATCTAAGCGAACATCTCCTTCGACTATTTTGAAATAGTGTCATCATCCTCCTTTTCTTTCATAACAAGTTCTCTTAAATTCTTCTCATCCCTCGGTGCCTTAGAAGCCTCCCTATTAGGGTAATATTTCCTACTACGAGTTACATGGTTCATCTGTTCCCCCTTATTTTCTTCACCATTTTCCTCGCATAACTCACTCATCCTTTTCAATCTTGCCTCATTTGTTTCCTCATATGAACTTTCCCATAAGTTGATAGTGTAAACCATAACAACAAGATCATTTGGCATTTCTTTAAGGGTGGCCATGACAACTTCCCTAAGGTCAAAGGTGACCTTATTACCTTTATCACACAATTGACTTAACATCCACCAAAGTGGTGACTCGGCATTCCCTAGGGTCAAAGGTGACCTTATTACCTTTGTCACACAATTGACTTACACTCAACAAATTATGTTGTAAGCCACTAACTAATAAGACATTATCAATTAATGAACAACCATCCTTACCTATCGTACCAATGCCAATTACCTTACCCTTGGCATAATATGACATCTTTACCTTCTTTCTCTTTAAATGATGTGAATAGTCTTCTATTTCTAGTCATATGCTTTGAGCACCTACTATCCACATGCCAATTACTTGCTTTGGTGGTAGTCACATTTCCCTATAAAATAAGAGTCAATCACCTTTTCTTTGGTGTCCAAGCATACTTAGGTCCTAGGGGGTTAGTAATTGAAGGGTCCTTTAACTTGAGGCGAGTCTTCCTAATAAAACAATGTATATTGACATGCCCATATTTCATGCAATAGTGGCATTAGAGATTAGACTTGTTAATCTTTCTCCTATGCATGAATTTAGTATGAGTAGGAAGCCTTCTCATACCATGGTCATATGAATGCATGCATGGACACTTATGATAAGTAAAGGTAGAGGATTTTCTATGAGGATGATTATGCCTTTTGTTATACATATAAGCATGATTGGCTCTTTAAGTCTTAGCTCTAGAGCCTTCCCTTTACCCTTAGGCTTAGGAGACTTAGTGTTAGGAGCACTTTTCTTCCCAATCACCTTAATGCTTAAGGTTTGAGGTTGTGAAGCTCTAACAAATGTAGTTGTAGAGGATGATGAAGCTCCATTAAAACCTAGACCATACCTAATTAAAGGTGGTCTTTGTGACACAATAAGAGTGTCTAAAACCTTTTTTCCTTTATGGAATTTGGAGATTAAGCTTCTAAGCTCAATGACTTCTCCTTTAAGAGAGTCATTCTCCTTTCTAAATGAGGCTAAGAAAAAAGATGATGTAGATAATTTTTTAACATATTTCTTGAGTTCTTCATTAGAAGTCCTCAATTCATTTATAAGCTCATTTAGAGACTTGTACTCATCTTCTAGTTTGAAGCACTTCTTCCTATAGGTTTTAACTTGTGACTTATACTTGTCACACCTCATAGTTAGAGCTTCTAAAAGCTCTTCATCTAGATCATCTACCTCATAATCAAAATTAGAGTGGAAAGATGTACTTACCTCTTGTGAAGAGTACCCTAGTGCCATGAAGCATATGTTGGCCTCCTCTTCTTCTTCCTCATCTTTACTTGAGTCATCATCCCAAGTGGAGGAGAAGCTTTTCTTCTTTTCTTTGTCCCATCTCTTCTTCTTCTTTATCTTCGGACAATCATGCTTTATGTGCCCTTGTTTACCACATTCATAGCATGTGACATCATTTGTTCTTTCTTTTGGACTTTGGGCAGATTTCTTGAAGACTCTTCTTTCTTTTCTTCTCCTTATCAACTCATCGGTTCTCCTTGAGAGCATGGCTAGATTTTCTCTTTCTTTATCACTATCCTCTTCACTTGAGGAGATATCTACTTCTTTCTCTGTTGTTGAAGCTTTGAGACCCATAGTTCTCTTTTTTGATTTTTCACCTTGGCCCTTTAGCTTCTTCATTTGCACATCTTTTTGAATATCCAACTCATGAGTCAAAACCTTGCCAATGAGCACATCGGTTTGGACCTTTCCAATCTCTGGATTGGACTCTTGAATACTGCACACCCTAGCCCCAAATTTGTCAAGTGGAAAAGTTTTAAGGATTTTGGTGTTTACTTCATATTGGTGACAATGGACAAGAGCCGGTTGGTCATTTCCGTGATGTTCTCGTTGTCCTTCATCATAAAGAGTTCCCATTCGGTGACATACATCTCCAAACGGCTTGACTTCACTAGAGTTGTGCCTTTATGATAGTTCTCTAGAGTCTTCCATATGACATGTGCGGTTTGACAATGTTGCACTCTCCCAATCTCTTCTTTAGAGAGTGAGCTTAGGAGAATGGCCATTGCCCTCTTGTTCTTGCCATTTGACTTTCGGTGAGCTTTAACTCATTCATCCCTTAGGATTAATTCTTCATTGCCATCCACAACTCTAGTAGAAGGCTTTCATTCCTTGATTATGACATCCCAAAGGTCCACCACATCTGTCAAGATAGATCTCTATCCTATACTTCCAATGAGTATAGTCGATTCCATCAAAATATGGTCTTAAGTGTGAGTAGATTGCTTCTTATACCATGATCTTGTTTCACCCAATGAAGGTTTGATTTGGAAAAACCTTACTCTGATACCACTTGTTGTCCTTTGGCACCAAGAATGGGGGGTTGAATTGGTGTATAAAAATTTTAAAGAGAAAGAAGAGGGGAAGAAGAATGAGTAGATTGGAGACAACGATTTATAATGGTTCAGGTATAATTGACCTTACGTCCACTCCCCAATTTACCAATTGGGTATTTCATTATCTTAAGGTGTTATCAAGCTCACACCTAACTTGTACAACTTTTGATTTAATGGCTCACATACAACCTTACAATAATGTGTTTTTAGGTTAACACACAACCTTACAATAATGTGTTTTAGGCTAACACACAACCTCACTCAAGTGTTTCACTAGGCTCATACTTAAACATTTCTTGAAGTGTTTTTACAGGCTAACACTACAACCTTACAACTTGGTGTTTAATACTCACACCTAACACTTACAATTTCATAAAGAAAATTGAAGAAAATGAGTAGCAAAGATTGAGAGCTTTAATAACTTGCAATAAATTTCTTAGCAACCTTATTCATGGCTATTTGGTGGAGTATTTATATCCAAACTTCACTAAAGAGACATTGCAGAACATAACTCACAAAATCTTTGAGACATGTTTGATAGATTCTGCATTAAATGCTTAACAATCTCAATTCGTGGTCGCTACTACTTATTAGCTGTCACGAAATCCAAATTTCTTAAGAAAAATCTCGTTTGTGTTTAACAGCTAGTCCACGTGGCAGCTTCTGATTAGTTCACTAGGAAAATATAGTCGTTGCCCTTTTACCTGCTTTCAGAAGTCGTGGTCGCGAGCTTTCTTGTATAGGATGCAAATTCGTCTGCCAAAAATGGTTATCTTCTTCTTCACGATTCGCGGTAGCTACCAACAAGATGCCTTCATTAAATTTGACTTCCAATGGTCTGTTGGAACACATGTCATGCTATGACTGTGGACTTGCTTCCCTTTTGAGTCACTTCAAAATTCACGATTGCGACTAGGGCGTGACACACACCGCGATTTCGTCTGTCAATTTTGGACTCCTTCATTTGGATGAATCGCGACCAAGAATAGCTCCGCGATTTCACTTGTCTGCTTTATAGCAATGCTTCTTTACATATCGCAGTCGTGAAAACAAAGTAGCGGTTGCGATTTAGAAGTCATTTTTCATACTTGAGGAATTTTTGAGCTTCATCCAACTTTTAACTTAGATAAAAACTAAAGGCTGCAAAATAACACTAATTTGAAATATTAGACATGATCAATCTCCTTTGTCAAGATCAAAAAAGATCAAAGCCTTGGGTTAACTAACCTAGTCCAATAAATTTTCTATTTGTGCAATATTTACTTCTTTAGAATTTATATCAGCATCTGAAGAATATTCTTCTAACAGAGAACTTCGACATTAAGGGAAGAAGAAGAAGAATATGTAGAAGAGTGAGAGGTTAGGGATCTAAATAGTCTATCATGGTTAACTGGCTAGGTAAATAATAGGTATAGTGAATTCTAAGGCACATGTATGTGGTATTACTGAAGGATCACCAAGTGGGATCACCCAATACACAAGCAGAATAACATGCTGACCAACACATTAAACTACCGGTTGACCAACATAGTAACAACATAGTTGCTACTCAAGAACACACAAGCTCTGATACCAATATAACACATTGAAGCAACATATAAATAAATTTTTACAAAAATAAAATTTCCAGGAAATATATAAACATGGATGCAAGATAACTTTCTGATGTGGAAGATCCTTTTAAAGGCAACCACAAAGCATACTTGGTGATGATTTGTAAAATATAAATAAAGCATAAATATAAAAGAAATATTTATTGAAAGGAAGAGAAAATATTGCAGGGCTTAGCAGAAGAGAGGGCAAGAGTGTGTGAGATATATGTTTCTCTATCCAAGTTCTGCCTCCCTCTTACAATTGAATAAGTCAAAATTAACAAGTTTTTAATTTTGGATAAATATCCTAAAAGAAAAGTAACAAGTGTCTGGCCAATATTAAAAGCTTTTAAGTTGGCCGACAAAGTAAAAGGCAAAGTAAAAGATTCCTAACAAGTGTCTTAATATGGCCAACATGAACAAGCTAAGGAGTTGCCAGCTATAAACTGAAGCGATCATCTTCGTTGGATTGAGCATAATCAGATTCTTCAATGTCCTTATTATCACTTGACACCTCAGATAATGCTTTTAACAAAAGTTGTTTATACTCCATTTTATCTGTTGTAGATGAAAGATTAGCCTGGATCTTACTTTTAGCAGATAATAACTCCAACTGTTTGACACTGGCATAGAAAACAATAGTAGATTTTGATTTGAACCATTGGATTACTGCATTTTTATTAGCTTGATTAATCTTGAAATTAACCCACCATTTAACATTAAAATGCCTCCAAAAAGTGATAACCTCATGATCAAGTTCCCATTCTTCAGGGCAAGTTTTTGTTATTTTGAAATTCCATGTAAGGATCCAAGGAATTTTGAAAATTGAAGTAAAAGATAGTAAAGGGCATTGTGCAGCCTTGTAATTGTTCCTTAAAACTCATGAAATCCCTTTTGTACTGCAAGAGGGGCAAGGATATGATGCCAACTAAAATAGTGCCACCAATCTTGAAAACATGCAGGAAAAGTAACATTGAGACCTTTTGTAAAGTAAAAGAACTAAAAGTGGTTGAATGGTTTGACTAAGAAAGCTAGGAACCATGCATCTTGGTAATCCCAATAAAAGTAACCAATAGGGTAAGGTTTGGACAATTTTCTTTCTTCATTAGGGTTTTTCCAATCCTTTGCGGTTAAAATATTAACAATTTTACATTTGAATATGAGATCTTGCTAGGCACTTCTTCATCCATAACATGTTCAATCTTAGATAATTTAGTATCAACTAAGATGAATTCATAAAAGATTTTGTTTTTATTTGGATGCTGAGAAATGAAGTAAAAATTGGGCTTCAAAATTTTTTGAAGGGTAGCAGGAAAAGAATCTACCATATGATCTAGTTCAAGATAACATATTTGAATCATATTAGGTTTTTGAAAATATGAACAAGTTTCTTTCTCTTTTGCCACCACTTGAGAAAATAATTGGGGGTTTTTCTTTATTCTTATTTTTGTTTTTATTCTTTTTCTTACTAGACGAAGGCCCAAAAGAAGAAGAGGGTTGATTAACAAAAGTGGTTGGGAGTTTTAGGCTAGGGCTGGAAGCAAAGACTGGAAACAAGTCTAGAGTGGACATTTTCTTCTTGGAAATGGTTGGGTCTAGAACAACAAACCAATTGTGGGTTGGGAATTCCCTGCAAAAATTATTTTGTTAAAAAATCAGGAAGAGAATTTGAAGTCCCCTTAATATATTATATATCAAAATCAAAATTACTTAAAATAGCTTGTCATCTGGCAAAAGCTTATTTTGAAATAAAATTTTTAACATCTTTTTCTAAAATATGTTTTGCTGCAGAATAGTCAATTCTTAATAAAAATCTTTTGTTGACTAAGTCATCTTCAAACTTGGTAATGCATAAAATATGGAAAGTAATTCCTTTTTTATAGTACAATACTTACATTGTGTATTGTTCCAGGAGCTTGAATGATACTTGACTAATGACTCTTTGGTTTCATTTGAGAGTCTCTATTTAAGTATTCCTCCGAAACCAATATCAGAGGCATCAGTCTCAACAATTAAAAAGGCATCGGGATGAGGAATGGATAAATAGGGAAGTTTCTTAATACTTTCTTTTATGGTCTTAACAATTTGGGTATGCTTCATAGTCCAAGGAGAAACGTTCTTCTAAAGATACTAAAGTAAAGGCTTACAAAGTAATCTAATGCCTTTATAGAAATTAGCTATATAATTAATACATCCTAAGAATCTTTGCAATTGATTTTTATCATTTATTTCATTAGGAAATTTATCAGAAAATTCAATTGCTCTATCAATAGGTTGATAGTACCTTGAAAAATAGTATGTCCTAAAAATCTGAAAGCTTCATTTTTGGTACAGACACCACTGAACCATTATCTTGAATAACCTTGAGGAATTTTTCTAAATGAACAAAATGTTGATCTAGGGTTTTGGAAAAAATTAACACATCATCCATATAAACTATTGAAAATTCTCTACAATCATTTAAAATATGATTGACTATCTTTTAGAATTCAAAAGGAGCATTCTTAAGACCAAAGGGCATAACATTCCATTTAAAATGACCAAAAGGAACATTAAAACCGGTTTTGTATCTATCAAATTCCTTAATATGAATTTGCCAAAAACTAGATTTCATATCAAATTTTGAAAAGGTATTGCCATCATAGAGTCTTTTAAGTAAATCCCTTTTATTAGGGACATGGTACCTAATCCATTCTAAGACTTTGTTTAATGGCTTATAATTAATTACAAGCCTAGGAACACCACGTTCCTTTTTGGCAGCATTATTAAAATAAAAGGCCAAACAACTCCATGGAGACAAGGATTTTCTAATTAATTCTTTATCCAATAAGTCTTGGATTTCCTTATGACAATGAGCTTGTAATTCTTCATTCATGTGAATGGACCTGCCCTACTGGTAATTTGTCTTTCGTCAAATCCCTTGACATAAGGTAAAGTAACAATATATTGTTTCTTATTCCAAAAGGCATTTGGAATAGTAACATAAACAGTTTTTTGAAAAGATTCTTCAATATCCTTAATTTTCTTTTGAATAAAAGAATTTCGAAGATTATCTTTAATTCTTAAAATTTTTATTTCTTTTGCTAAAAATTAATTTATTTTTTCTTTTGATTGATAAAATTAACTTCAGGGTAAATAAAGGTTTCTTGAAGAAGGTTAATTTCTTTAGCAGAAATTGGTTGAACAAATTTAAAACAAATTTCTTTTCCAAAAAATAATTTTGGTAATTCCTTTTTTCACTAATTGTAAAAGGATAAATTAAAGTAGCAAAAGGATTTCCTAAAATGACACATGTGGTGATGTTTTTAGATAAAACAAATTGTGACTTAAAACAGACTCCATCGCAGCAGACTTTAGCATTGGAAAGTTTATAATTAATAGAAAGCTTTCCACCCTTAGTAGAGTAAAGTCTCTCAGTGCTTTTTTCATAATAAATTGTATGAATTAATCCTTCCTAGATATAGTTCATGTTTGCTCTAGAATCAATCATAGCAGTAGTATTAAAATGAAAATCATTATTTATCACCAAATCAATAATAACAATCCACTTTGATAATTGATTTTTGAAATAATGTTTTAAAATTTCTTTGTAGGAATATCCTCAGCTTGTCCTGATACTTCATAAGAAGTAGTAAGTTGAGAAACCTGATTTTAAATAATAGTTGAAACACTATATTTTAAAATTTATAGTTTAATTAAACTTTTTTTAAATTTTAATTCTGAAATATCTTTCTTAATATTCTTAATATCTTCTTGTAACTCAAAAATAGTTGGAGAAGAAGTCTTTTTGTCAATCGCTAAAAGATATCATTAATATTGTATTTTTCAAAAGTTGAAATAGCTTTCAAAAATAATTTCTTTTAATTTCAAAAGATATTCCTTTTGTATCTTCGGATTTTCAATTTTGTTAATAACATCAAAAAGTAAGGAAGTATCTTTTGTAATAACACTAATAGTTTTAAGGTTTCAAATGCAAGATCCTTTGCATTCGCAGCCTTTATCTTCTTCAGAATAAACTTCTTCATCAAAAGATTGAACAACAAAAATTTCATTAAAATATTCTACTTCAGATTCTGAAGAATTACTTAACAAAAGATTTATCATTTTCTCTTTCAATTTATCAGAAATGTCAAGAGCATTAATTTTATCTTTTATAAAATATTGATTCTTAAAATGACCCACTCTTCCGCACTTAAAACAAATAGGAGCAACAAATTGTTTTTTAGATGATTGTTTTTCCTTTATGTTTAGACTCCTTAATTTTGGAAGTAGAAGGTTTTTGAAGATGGTTTTAACCTAAAATATTGATCATTAGAAAATGATCCTTTTCATTTTTTGAAATTCTTTTTTGAAAATTTCCTTTTATTTTTTTATGAAGGAGGAACAAGTTTTTCATAACCATATTATTTACAGAAACTTCCTAGTTCTCTCTTTTAACTTTTCATTTCTTCTTTAAGTTTAACACTAAGTTTAAGATAATTGCAAATAGACAGGCCTTCTTGTTTATATGATTAATAATTTCACCATAAGTAAGGCTATCATAATATATATATATATGTGTGTGTGTGTGTGTGTGTGTGTGTATATATATATATATATATATATATATATATATATATATATCACTCAAATTTGCAACTTAAAATTAATTATA
>CATIWR010069177.1:0-20855 GCA_949677035.1 Omphalea diandra
TCTTGGATTACAACTTCCATCCAAGAGCTCTACCTCAATTACTCCATAATTCTCACTAACCATGCATGATTAACATGTCATGAGAGGTTAATTCCAGTTGAGAAGAAGATAAATTTACTTACCTACTGTCCCAAAATTGGAAAACCTTAGGCAGCCCGCACTTCTTCCTCTCCTTCTTCTTCTTCTTCCTTTCTTTCTTTCTTCCTTAGCTCTCTCTCTCTTTCATCTGGTGTATTTCGACCTTATCTCCTCTTTTACCAGCCCATAATGGTAGATAAGTATAATTTTTATTCTTACTCTAATAGGACAAAAGATTGGTGGGTTGTTCCTATTGGTTGAAAGTTAAACAATTTTGCTTTTAGTCCATTTTCTTCATTCCTTCATCACCTTCATCCATCCTCTAATTTCTATATGCTCTTTATACTTTTAGATGAGCTCTCAAACACCATTATTTATGATGCTATAATAGGCACACAATATGAAATAAATTGTCATATAACTATGCAAACACTGCATATATGTTCTAGAATCCCAAATGCAACGGTGCCATTGTCATTGTCGTGTTTTTACAATTCACATGTCTAAATGATTATTTATCCTGTGCATATGTTCATGTGTGATTTCATATCATTTGTGCAATGAATATATTCATGTGATAATGCCAATGAATAGGGATAGGGATGTTACATAACACTTACAATTTCATAAAGAAAATTGAAGAAAATGAGTAGCACAGATTGAGAGCTTTAATGACTTGTAATAAATTTCTTAGCAACCTTATTCATGGCTGTTTGGTGGAGTATTTATACCCAAACTTTACCAAAGAGTCATTGTAGAACATAGCTCACCAAATCTTTGAGACATACTTGATAGATTTGGCATTAAATGCTTGACAGTCACAATTCGTGATCGCTATTACTCATTAGTGGTCGCAAAATCAAAATTTCTTAAAGAAAATCTCATTTGTGTCTAACGGCTAGTCCACATGATAGCTTCTGATTAGTTCACCAGGAAAATATAGTCATTGCCCTTTTACCTACTTTAAGAAGTTGCGATCGCGAGCTTTCTTGTACAGGATACGATAGAGGACGCGAATTTATCTGCTAAAAATGGTTATCTTCTTCTTCACGATTTGCAGTCGCTACCAAAAAGATGCCTCCTCAAAATTTGACTTCCAATGGTTTGCTAGAACATGTATCATGTTGTGACTATGGACTTGCTTCCTTCTTAAGTTACTTCAAAATTTGTGGTCGCGACTAGGGTGTGACACACCGCGATTTCGTTTGTCAATTTTAGACTCCTTTATTTGGATGAATCGCGATCAAGAATAGCTTCGCTATTTCGCCTGTCTACTTTTTAGCAATGCTTCTTTACATATCATGATCGTAAATACAAAGTAGTGATCGTGATTTAGAAGTCACTTTTCATACTTGAAGATTTTTTAAGCTACATCTAACTTCCAGTTTAGATAAAACCTAAAGGCTGCAAAATAACACTAATTTGAAATATTAGACATGGTCAGTCTCCTTTGTCAAGATCAAAAGAGGCCCAAGACTTAGGTTAACTACCCTAGTCCAACACAAATGGGATTCTTTAGGATAAGATTGAAATCTAGCACACAAACATGCATTACATATGATATTAGGTCTAGAAGTAGTAAGATAAAGAGGAGAACCAATCACACCTCGATGCTTCTTCTCATTTATTGGCTTACTCGATTCATCATTATCAAGCTTTATAATTAAGCTCATAGGTGTCCAAGAACTTTTGCAATTATCCATTTCAAACTTCTTGAGTAGCTCTTTTATATATTTGGATCTATCAATAAACATGCTTTCTTTGCATTGCTTGATTTGTAAATCAAAGAAAAACTTAAGTTCTCTTATCATGCTCATCTAAAATTCGCTAGTCATACAATTAGCAAATTCTTCATAAAGAGACTAATTGGTAGCACTAAAGACAATATCATCAACATAAATTTGAGCAATTAGTATATCATTGTTATGCCTTTTCATAAATAAAATAGTGTCAACCTTGCCCTTTTGAAAATTATTTTTCAAAAGAAATGCACTAAACCTTTCACACTAAGCTCTAAGAGCTTGTTTCAATCCATATAAGGTTCAATCAATTTGAAAACATGGTTTGGGAACTTATCATGCTTTAAACTCGAAAGTTGTTCAATATAAATTTCCTCCTTTACAAAACCATTAAATATATACTTTTAATATCCATTTGAAAAAGTTTAAAATTCATGTGACATGCAAATGCAAGAATTATTCTAATATCCTCTAACCTTATAACGAAGGTGAAGGTTTCATCATAGTCATTGTCTTCCTCTTAATTGTACCCTTTCATAGTCATTGCCTTCCTCTTAGTTGTACCATTTGGCAATTAATTTAGCTTTGTCCTAATGATGGAACCTTGCTCATCCAACACGTTTCTATACACCCATTTACATCTAACAATCAGATGCTCTTTAGGTATTTGGAACAATCCCAAACCTTATTTCTCTCAAATTGGTTGAGTTTCTCTTGCATAGCAATTGCCTAACAATTATCATCAAGAGTCTCATCAATTGATTATGGCTTAATTTGAGAAACAAAAGCAAGGTTATTATCTAAGGAATTAAATTGAGATCTATTACTTATACCTTTTAAGGTTTCCCTAATGATAAGCTCCTTTGAATGGTTTTTGGAATACCTCTAATTGTTGGTAGCTCTTAAACTTGGTCCTCCTTTTATTATGGTTAAGCTTGCTTAATCTATTGTGGTTATTTTTTTTTTCTTCAACTTCAACTTCCATTGGGTTGGGGCCAATCTCAAATCTTTCAAATTCACCTACAAGGGAACCTTTCCTAACATCAAACTTACTAGATTCATTAAAAACAATATTCATAAACTCTTCAATTACCGTGGAATTTTTGTTAAACACCCTATATGCTTTGCTATTAATCGAATGACCTAAAAATATGCCTTCATTGATTTAAAGGCAAAATTTTCAAGATTGTCCTTAGTGTTTAAAATATAGCATGTGCACCAAACACTCTAAAGTATGAAATCTTGGGCTTTTTTATGTTCCATAACTCATAAGAGGTTTTGTTCAAAATTGGCCTTTAAAAAACTCTATTTGTAATATAATAAAAAGTATTGATGGCTTTGACCTAAAAGTAATTTAGAAAATAATACTTATTGAGCATAGGTCCAATCATTCTCACTAGTATTATATTTTTCCTCTTTGCAATACCATTTTATTGTAGTGTTCTAGGAGACAAAAAGTTGTGAGAAATATCAATTTCTAAACAATAATTTTCAAAATTCCCATTTTAAAATTCTATCCCATGGTTATTTTTAATGCAATAAATGAAGTCACACTTTTCATTTTGAACCTTTTTTGCAAAACTTCTAAAAGTATCAAAAGCATTACTTTTATGAGTCAAGAAACTAACCCAAATAAACCTAGAGTAGCCATTAATAAGCATATATTCATAGTGTTTTCCATTCAAGCTAGCATTTTTAATTAGTACTACTAAGTCTATATGTATAAGTTGAAGTGGTCTATCGATACTTATAACATTTTTAGCTATAAAAGAAGATTGGTGTTGCTTCTAAATTTAGCATGGTCGACATGTCTTGTCCTTGTGAATTTAAGCTTTAGTAGACCATCCACTAGCTCTCCTTTGGTGAGGCTTTGAAGAAGTTCTATGCTGGCATGCCAAGTCTTCTATGCCAAAGTGAAGACTCATTGGTTATAGAAATAAGACACTTGAAAGATTGATTAACTAAATTGTCTAACTCAATTATGTTAGTATTGGCTACCCTTTCACCTTTAAAAACTACATTGTCATCTACCAAAGTAGTGACAAAGCATTTGCTAAAGCCAAAAGTAACTTTGTTACCTTTGTCACTTAATTGACTTACATTCAATAAATTATGTTTTAAACCATCAACAAGAAGAACATTAAACCATCAATAAGAAGAACATTATCCTTTCTTACTAATATAACCAATACGAACTAGATTATCCTTTCTTACTTATACAACCAATGCGAAACAAATTATGCTTAAACATCAATAAGAAGGACATTATCCTTTCTTACTAATACAACTAATGTCAACCACCTTACCCTTGACATTATTTTCAAAGGCGACATGCCTACCATGCTTCTCCTTGATGGATGTGAAAAGCTTATTATTTATGAAGATATGCTTTAAGCTTACACTATCCACATGCCAAGTGTTCTCATCATTTATGGACATAGAGCATTCCTATAAGAAGAAACAAATCATCTTTGTTTAGGTACTCAAACATACTTAGGTCTTAGGGGGTTAGGCTTATAATGATTCTCAAGTTTGAGATAAGCCTTTCTAATATAGCAAAACACATTTATATGACCAAATTTCATGCAATAGTGGTATTGGAATCTATACTTATTAGTAACCACTTTAGTATAAGAAAAGGGTTTTCTCATGCCACCCCTATGAGAGTGCATGCATGAACAAGTGTGATGAGGTGTAGGTGTGTGTTTTTTAATATGCTTTTTTTAATACATAAACGCATAATTAGCTCTTTAAGGCTTAGCTCTAGAGCTTTAAGATGCCTTCTCATTGCTTTTTTACATGAAGTATCCCTTTTTTCCACCTCCTATGCTAGAGATTTGGGGTGTAGATGCCTTAATGAAAATAAACGGATAAGATATGGATATTAAGGCTCCATCAAAGCCAAGGCCATGTCTCACTATGGGTGGCCTTGATGATATAATTAGTGTATCTAAGGCCTCCTTCCCTTTATGAAATTTACAGATAGAGTTTCTTAATTCAATCACTTTCAATTTCAAAGAATCTTTTTTTTTTCCTCAAAGAATCATGGGACGAGGTTTTAGAAATTAGTTCTAATAAATTCTTAAGTTCATCATTAGATGTTCTTAAGCTAGAAAAAATAATTTGTTTAAGCTTTTAAAATCCTCATATAGTTGAGAATATTTTTTCTTATAAAATTTCATTTTTGGATGATATTAAATCACGTCTTAAAGCGATGGCTTTCATAAGCTCATTATCCTCATCGTCAAAACTATTTCCATAACAAGATTGAAAAGAATAACTTACCTAATTAAAATAGTCATCTTGAGCCATGAAGCATAGATTGGAACCTTTATTGTCTTCCTCTTCTTCACTCGAGTCATCATCTCAATTGACCTTAAAGTCATTCTTCTTTTCCTTATCCCACTTTTTTTTCTTCTTGTTGAGCTTGGGATAATAAGATTTTATATGACCTTGCTTGTCATATTCATAGCCATATCATTCTTCTTTTCTTTAAGTTTGATGAGGCATTTCCTAAACTTTTTCTTTCTCTTCTCTTCCTTGCCAACTCCTTAGTCCTCTTGGATAGCATGATAAGATTTTCATCCTATTTATCTCTTTCATCAGAGTCACTAGTGCTTTCTTACTCCTTTAAAATAGTTTTAATAGTAAGAGCTTTCTTTTCTTCCTTCTCTCTAACCTTCTTTAGCTCTTCAACCTTCTCGATTGCCATTTCATGAGTGAGTAGCTTACCAATGAGGACATTGATTCGAATTTTACTAATTTCTTCATTGGCTTCTTCTATACTAGTAAACCTTTCTCCAAACTTTGTCAATGGAAGATCTTTTAGAATCTTACAGTTGACATACTCCAAGGATATGTGTCTCCTATGCATCATCATGTTATTGACAATGGCAAGAAGCCTATTGGTCATATCAATGATGATTTCATTTGAATTCATCATGAAAAGCTCATATTCCATCACATACATATGTATCTTCCTTAATTTGACTTGCATGGTGCCTTCATGATAATTCTCCAACGCTTTCCAAATCCTATAGGCATTTTGGTGATGTTGAATTCTCTCACATTCTTCTCTTGAAAGAGCATTAAAAATGATTCAATTATTGTTGCCATTTGCTTTTCTATGTATCAACCCATTCTTCTTTTAAGATAAGCTTTTCCAACCCATCCATTATTTTTGTAGGCGGTCTTTATTCTTTTACCACCTATACCATACATCAATTAGATCACTATTTAGGTACACTTTTACCACTTATAACATACATCAATTAGATCACTATTTAGGTACACCTCCATCGCATACTTCCAATGTGCATAATCAATTCCATAAGGTGTGACTTAGGGTAAGAGTAGATCCCTTCATCGACCATGATCTTTATTTAAGCAATTAAGGCTAGTTTTTTTAGACTAACTTTGATCCCACTTGTTGGCCCTTATACACTAAAAAGGAGGACTGAATTGGTGGCATATGTGAATTTTTAAAGTGATTACGTAATTAAAAGATAGAAAAAAAGGGAAGAGAGAAATTATGACATGAAAGATTTATAGTGGTTCGGGTATTAACCATCCCTATGTCTACTCCCTAATTATCTAATTTGGTACTTTTCTATCACTCAAACTTACTAGGTGTTGTACAAGCTCATACCTTAACTTAGTGTTTAGACTCATACCTAATCTAAGTATACTTATTTTTATGGCTAACTTATAACTTTATAAATAATTTTCCAACTAACTAAACTTTTTATAAGTGTTTAGGCTCACAATAACCCTTTATAAAGTAATTAATACACTCTCAACAACCAAAGTATAATAGTAATAAGCAGAGAGAGGTTTGAGAATTCAATTTGCAATAGTTTGGATATAATAAATGGCTATGTTCTTACATTTAAGAGCTATTTTATAGAGTACTTAGCCATTACTAACAAATTAGCGCAAAGTCTCTAAAAGTTTGGTAGAAAACCTTGCATGTAATGCTTCTCAGATGAATTTCACAATCGAGATGCCTTAATTATAGTCATGATTTACAATTAGCACTGGGGATTCTCTTTTCGCGATTGCGATCTTCATAATGTGTCTAACGACTAGTGACACATCGTAGATGTTCATTCATTCCTTGGAGTAGTTGATGTAATGCATCTTTTTAGTTCATTGATCATGATTGTGATCTTTTTAATCTCAGTAATAATTTTGGCTTACACTGGAATAAAGGTCGTAACTCCCAATGTGTTCTAGCCTACCATTTTTATGTTAAAGTGGATCTTTGGTTGTTATCGTACCTTTAGCATTTTAGTCGCGATCTTTAAATTTTCAAATACCTACTTGACCACATGGCATACTTCAATAGGTTTTTTGAGTAGCCATTAGAACTCTTTTTTTAAGTTTCAAAGGTTACAATTCTTAGAACCACGATGTCTTTGACCACTGGTATGATGAAGCTATTCAACCTTAACAAGCTCTTTGCTCTTAGCCAATCATTTCATAATCTCTTATGTTTATCTTGTTCTGCAAAAATGGAGACCTTACCGTATGGATTAATGCAACTAGCATTTATAGTCCATTAAGAAGAGGTAATGATTTAAGCCCATTTTTATCTTGATTCATCACTTAATTTGATGGGTTACAACCCAAAGATCATCATTATAAGCCTTTAAAAATAATTGAATTTTAGCTATGAATTTTTTATGATTAAAAAATGTGCACCACTCTTAATAATGCATCGATGTCTTCTAGGAAAAGAATAGATCAAACATTGATTAGGAGCACTTACCATCAAACCACCTAATTGGGGTCACGAGATGGATGGTGGTTGTAGCTGCTAGGTTACTAGCAGAAACTCTGTGTCCTTATTTTTTCTATTTTCTCTCTCTCTCTCTCTCTCTCCCTCTCTCATGCTTTTTTCTTTCTTTATAATCTCTATCTTTTATGTTTTGGTCACTTTGGAATTCAATTGATACGGTTAACTTTGATTAAACTCATATAAGGACGGAGAAATGAATTTGCTTTTAGAAATGAAACCATAAATGAGAGAAAACTTTAGTAGAATTTGAAAAACAAATAATTGGATAATTCATGATTTTTTTAGTATATGAGTATTACAATTTTTAAACAAAAATTATTTTAACTATGATAAGTTTGATTAATAATCACAAAATCTTCCCTAATAAAATTTAGCAGCAAATAATGGAAGCAAATTATTTTTATTGTATTTTATTGTCATAAAGTGATCAATTTAAACTTGTTATTTAATATTTATTATGAATATTTTTATTAGACAATTTAAAGTTTTTTACTTCAATATTTATTATGAATTTTTATGCGATAATATAATTTTATCACTCAACATAACATTAACTTTTAGTTATATTTAAAATAATTTATGATAAGTTTATTGTATATATATTAAAACTAAAATTTTGTAACAATTAAATTTATGATAAGTTTATTGTATTTATAATAAAACTAAAATTTTGTAACAATTAAAAATAGTCATTAAATAATTTTCTATTATAAGATAAAATAATTTTCAAAAGAATAGATATGTTTTATTTTCACTATTAAATTTATGTCCACTTTGTTTAGCAATATGGACAAGATTTTAATATTGTTGAACTAAGTTGGTAAAATCTCTTGTTTTTTTTTTTTTTTTTTTTTTATCTTGGCAAGTTTGATTGAATCCTTAAATAATATTATAAGTGAGTTAAGGACTTCTAATGAATAACTCAAGAAATTTGTTGAGAGTCTCTCTAAATCATCTTCTTCTCTAAATTCCTTAAGAAAAGAAAATGATATCTTAAATGGATAAGTAATTGAGCTTAGAAGTTCTATTTCTAAGTTTCAGAAGGGGAAGGAAGCTTTGGATACACTTATTATATCTCAAAGACCTACTTTAGTTAGACATGGTCTAGGCTTCAATGAAACCTCTTCATCTACTTCTTCACTCACTATATTTATTAGATCATTAACACCACAAACTTTAAGTATTGAGGTTATAGGGAAGAGAGGTGCTTGTAGCACTGAGCCACCTATGCCTAAGGGCAAAGGAAAGGCCCCCCAAGGCTCAAATAACAAATTATGCTTACATTTATGACAAGAAATATGTTCATCCTATAACACACAAAAAGTTGACTTAAAGACCTTACCATTCATGCTCACACTCACATCATCATGATATAGGAGGAAGACTCTCAAATCTAAACACCAATGTCATTATTCCATGAAGTTTGGTCACATCGTTATATTAGGAAGGATCACCCCAAATTGGAGGACCTTTCTAGGCCTAACCCCCTAAGACCCAAGTGTGCTTGGGTACCAAAACAAAAATGAATTATTTGTGTTATATAGGATTATTTGGCAGCCACCAATGAAGTGAATGATCGACATGTGGATAATGGATGCTCAAAGCACATGACGGGCAATAAGAAGTTATTCATTGTAATAAAAGAGAAAAAAGGTGGCAATGCCACTTTTGGAAACAATGCAAAGGGTAAATGGCATTGGCACTATTGGTAAGAATAGTTGTTCTCTCATTGATGATGTTTTACTTGTAGATGGATTACAACATAATTTGCTTAGTGTAAGTCAAATATGTGACAAGGGGAATAAAGTCACCTTTGGCCCAAGAGAATGTCAAGTCACCACTTTGGTGGATAAGAAGGTAGTCTTCAAAGGTGAAAGGAAGGGCAATACCTATCTAATTGATTTAGACAATTTGGTTAACCAATCTTTGAAGTGTCTTATGTCACTTAGCAATGAAGCTTGGCTTTGGTATAAAAGACTTAGACATGCTAGCATGGATCTCCTACAAAGCTTATCAAAAGGAAAGCTAGTGGAAGGTCTTCCCAGGCTAAAGTTCTCTAAAGACAAGATATGTGGACCATGCCAAATGGGAAAGCAACATCAATCCTCTTGCAAATTAAAGAATGTTGTAAGTACATCTAAACCTCTTCAACTTATCTATATGGACTTGATAAGACCTATTAGGAATGCTAGTATAAGTGAAAAATATTATGCATTTATTCTAATGGATTATTACTTTAGGTTTACTTAGGTATCCTTTCTAGCTCATAAGCATCACACCTTTGATACTTTCAAAAGTTTTGCAAAAAGAGTCCAAAATGAAAAGGGTTACTTCATTTCTTCTATAAGGAGTGACCATGGAAAAGAATTTCAAAATGAATCATTTGAATCTTATTACTTAGAGAATAAATTTTTTCATAACTTTTCAACTCCTATAACACCATAACAAAATGGTGTTATAGAGAAGAAAAATAGAACACTATTATAGATGGCTAGAACTATGCTCAATGAGTATTCATTACCAAATTATTTTTAGGCTGAAGTTATCAATGCTTCATGTTACATTGCAAATTGTGTTGTCAAAAGACCCATTCTTAATAAAACTTCTTATGAGCTTTGAAATGATAGAAAGCCTAAGTTTTCATACCTAAGAGTGTTTGGATGCAAGTGCTACATACTAAAGACCAATAATAATCTTGAAAATTTTGGTTTAAAAATAAATGAAGGTATTTTCCTAGGATATTGCACCTCTAGCAAAGCCTATAGAGTTTTCAATAAGAGTAATATAGTTGTTGAAGAGTCTATGAATATTGTGTTTGATGAATCTAGTAAACTTGATCTTAGGAAAGGTTCTCTTATTGATAATCTTATAGGTGACTTTGAAAAATTGGAGTTGGAGTTAACCATAAGAGAGATAGCTAAAGATCATGATGAAAGCGAGTCATCAAGAAAAGAAAAGTAACCTCAACATCAATAAGTGGAAACCCTAAATCAAGATCTTCCCAAGGATTGAAGATTTTCTAAGTATCACCCAAAAGACCTAATCATTGGTGATACATCCAAGGGTGTAAGTACTAGATCTCAACTAAATTCTTTAGATAATAATCTTACATTTGTTTCTCAATTTGAGCCAAAACCTATTGATGAGGCTCTTGATGATGAGAGTTGGGTAATTGCTATGCAAGAGTAACTCAACCAATTTGAAAGAAACAATGTATGGGAACTTATTCCTAAACCTAAGGAACACCTTATTGTAACATACAAGCAAATATTTAGGAATAAGTTAGAAGAGCAAGGTTTCATTACTAGAAATAAGACTATATTGGTTGCTAAGGGTATAACCAAAAGAAAGGCATTGATTATGATGAAACCTATGCCCCTATAGCAAGATTAAAGGCCATCAGGATTCTTTTAACATATGCATGTCACATGAATTTTAAAATTTTTCAAATGGATGTTAAAAGTGCATTTTGAATGGTCTCATTGAGGTTGATGTTTATGTTAAACAACCTTCTGGTTTTGAATCTCATGTTTTTCCAAATCATGTTTTTAAGCTGAATAGAGCCTTGTATGGTTTGAAACAAGCTTTAAGAGCTTGGTACAAAAGGCTTATTCATTTCTTTTGCAAATGATTTTTAAAAAAAGAAGGTTGATATAACTTTGTTTGTTAAAAAGCACAATTATGACACACTTATTGTACACATATATGTTGATGATATTATATTTAGTGCTACTATTGAATCTCTTTGTAAAGATTTTGCTAAGCATATGACTAAGGAATTTGAGATAAGCATGATGGGAGAACTCAAATTCTTTCTCAACCTACAAATCAAGCAAACCAAGAAAGAGATTTTCATTAACTAAGCCAAGTGTATAAAAGATTTACTCAAGAAATTTGGCATGGAAGGATGCAAAGTATCAAAGACACCAATAAGTGCTACCATCAAACTTGACAAGGATGAATCGGGTAAGACTGTTAATGAAAAGAGATACAGAGGTATGATTGGTACTCTACTATATCTTACTACCTCTAGACCCAGTATCATGTTTAGCATATACATGTGTGCTCGATTTCAATCTTGTCCTAAAGAATCGCATCTTAATGTTATGAAAAGGATTTTTAAATATTTACATGGCACATTACATTTAGATTTATGGTATCCTAGAGATTCATCATTTAGTCTTACAAAATATTAGAATGCAGATTATGCTTGTAGTCCTCTAGATAGGAAGAGTACTTCTGGAATTTTCCAATTCATAGGAGAATGCTTACTATTTTGGTTTAGTAAGAAGCAAGTTTTGGTTATCTTATCTACCGCCGAAGCAAAATATGTGGCTGCGGGTTATTGTTGCACCTAAGTTCCTTGGATGAAGCAATAGTTAAATGATTATGGCAAAGTTGTTGATCACATTCCCTTCAAATGTGACAACACTAGTGCAATAAATCTATATTAGGCATCATTTTCTTAGAGATTATGTCCACAATGGTGATGTAGTATTGGAATTTATAAATACTTATCATCAACTTGTGGATATTTTCACTAACCTCTCAATGAAGAAAGGATGAACTTCATTAAGAAAGATTTGGGAATGCTTGATGGAAGCTCCCTGAAGTGAAAGTTAGATCTTTTAGAATGCTTTATGTTTGATGTTATATTTTGAATGATTATTTGTTATAATTGATGAATGTGTAGCATACCTCTTTAAGTGTCTTAGTTCTTTAGCAATTGTGCTTCTCTATGCCAATGTGCATGAATTAAGCATCAATGCATTAAATGGATCACAATATAGAATGTCAAATAGTATCTTTTCATGTTTTCTTTTTTTGCCTTGTAATTTGCGATAGCTATTTTCTTTTTCACGATCACAATTTACAGGTACATGTCAATCCTTCTATCACCTATTATTTCACAGTCACTATTTTCAATCTCTATTACAAATTTTTTTCAAAATTCAAAATTTTTGACCCTTGACTCCATTGGTTTGCAAGGATTTTTTGTCCATTACTTAGATATTTTGTAATTAATGATCACGACTTGCAGTTCGTAGTCACGAATTCCAGTAACTGCCAAACATTAATTGATTTGACTGTCAATCGATGACACCCCCTCATTAAATGTAAATTTAACCATTTATTACCATTTTTACACCTTTTCTTTGCCTATTTAAACCCTTGTAATAGTGTTCTAACTTATATTTACACAATTTATTGATCTCTCTTCGTTCTTACACCTTAAACCTTCTTCAAATACTCTCTCATCTCCAATGGCTCCCAAGAAGGCTTCCAGAGCAGAAAAAGGGAAGGGCATAACCCATCCCTCTAGTCCTCCTACCTTTTATTTGATGAAAAGGATCACTAAGGAAAAAAAGGACCGCTGCAAAGCTTATTCTTCTAAAATCATCCAACTAAATAAGATTCTCTCAACCTTTCTCCTTAAATCACTTGGAATCAAGGATGAAATCCATGCCTACCTCTCTAATCTAGGATGGAATGAGTTCATCTTCAGAGATGAGCCTGGCTAATAAGGAATAGTACAGGAATTCACGTGCATGGTCATTTTGAGGCGTAGAGCAGAATCGCGAGCAGGCCAATATGGATTGATTTTTAGGGCTTTTAAGGATCCTTTCTATATTAATTTTAAGCAATTTTCCAACCTCTTCAATCTTTAAGTGGGGGATGACATTTTATTTATCATCTCTACACTTGATATCCAAAATTTCTATCAAAACCAAACACAACCCTAAAACCTCCTTAGCTAAATATATCTGAACTCTTCCCAACTAGCTTATTCATTGTATCTTTACCTTCTCTGTCAATGCAAGAGATGATGGTAATGAGAAGGTCTCTCAAAAAGACCTAGCCTTTCTCTTTTGCTTAACTAAGAATAAGCCTATCCAAACTGGTCAATGCCTTGTAGATTAATTGATTCACATGAGTACTAAGCCAAAAAGCCATTTTCTTCTACTCTCTCATGTAACTACAATATATCGTTATGTAGGTGCACTCATTGAGAAAAATGAGAAATTCCCCACTAAAAAGTATTTGCCATCCCACAATTTTCTTGATTTGCCCTGCCTTATAGATGCCAAGGCCATACACCCTAATTCCTATACATACACCTTGGGCTTATTCGGGCTAAGAAGCTAAAAAATTCTCAAGCCTCAAAAAGGAAAAGGCTAGTCATAGAAGAGAGTGCTCAATCCATTCCACCTCCTTAACCTAAGCCCAAAACCAAATCTTTTGCAATCTCTCTCTCCTTAATCAATAAGAAACTAGACAAGGTCATGAGGATGATCAAGAGAAGATTCCTTACACTCTCCCATCTCTATAGTGATTTGATGGATCTTTAAGAAAAAGTAGGTGCTACTCCTTGCTACCTCCCTGACTTTGAGGATTGGGAGGATACTCCTAAAGAAGAGGATGATCAAGAAGTAGAGGAAGGTGATGAAGCTCATGGAGGAGGTGTAGATGAACCTCAAGGAGGAGGTGCAGATGAACCTCAAGAACGAGGTGCAGATGAAGAAATTGATGACTCCGAAGATGATGATAGTTCTCCAATATTCTAGCTTTCTCTTAAGATTTTAGTGTTTTCTTTTATTTATTTTTCTTCTTTATTCTCTTGTAAGTATGTGATCCCACATTTTTAATAAATAAAAATGTTGTTTTCTTTACAATTATTACTTCATATATTTACTTATCATGTGTGATTGCTCTATACTTATTTCATATACTTGTTTATCATATATGATTGTTCTATCTCAATTTAATCTTTGTAAACTTGTCACCTCTGCACTTTTACTTCAATGTTTAAGGTTCCTTTCTTTTTGATCTTGCCAAAGGGGGAGAGAACTAATAGTAAAAGAATATGCATGATATATTATAAGGGAAGTATAAGTTGAGGGGAGCAATGAGAGCAATCTTTGATAAAATTATTTGACTAATAAGTTTTTTTTTAATTATTAACCATCTTAACTTCCACTCGTGCAATTCATTTTCCTCAAGTAAAATCAATCTAAGTTCTCAAAATAAAAAAAAGGGGAGATTATTGGACTAGGTTGACCAAACCTAAGTCAAAAACCTCTTTTGATATTGGCAATTAAGATTGATAGGTACTAATGTCTTATTTAAGTTTTGTTTTTGCAATTTCTATGTTAGGTTTACATTGAAAGTTGGATAGAAGTCTAAATCTCTAGCATTGAGTAAGGCATCCAAATTCACAGTCAAGATCCTTTAAATTGCAACTACGACCTTGCAACAAGTATGAATGAACTTGGACCAGATGAATTCGCAGAGGAAATCACAGCCGCAATCCAGTCAAGGAAGAATTGAATAACACAAAGATTTTTGCGGTAGCATTTATGTCCAGAGTCATGATTGCGAATTTCATAATTGAAAATAGGGAACAAAGTTTACAACTATAACAAGCCAAGTGTCCAAAACGACCATTAAGATATCAAAATTTGTAAGGGCGAAGCATGTATCACAACCGTGACCCAAAAAGGTGATTTCTCCTCACCAAATAAACGAATTTGTTGTCCATGTCGTGCCAAAGAAGAATCTTAATCATGATCGTCACTTTGGTTAGTTAGTCAAACACAACAACTATATGTCTTAGAGCACCAATGATAATAAGACACATAGACTAGCCATTAGACATAAAATGGGGTTCTCTGCCACAATTTTAGTCTTTCTAATGTAAATTGGAAATTCGCGACTGTAAAATGCCAATCACGATTGTGAAATCAATTTGATAGGCATTTAATGCAAAATCTACCTAGCTTACCTTAGAGATTTAGGCATAGTCTGTTAGTAACATCTCTTTGGTGGATGTTGCCTATAAATACTCCATCAAACAGACATGAATACAATAGATTTTCATTAATTGTAGCCAAACTCTTGCAAATTTACTTCACAACTTCTTATTATTTGATTGTGAATTATTGTTATTGGGTGTAAACATTAAACACTATTGTTTTTGGGTTGAGAGTTTGTCTACTTATCAAAACTCTTGTAAAAAGGTTAAAGTGAAAGCCTGTGTAAAACACTTGAGTGAGGTTTTGTGTGAGCCTTGAAACACAAATTGTAGGGTTGTGTGTGAGCCATCAAAACACATTATAAAAGTTTGGTGTGAGCTTGGAAACACCATTTTAAGTTGAGTGGAACACCCAATTGTGAAGAATTACCGAGTGAACGTAGGGTTTGTTAACACCGAAACCACTATAAATATTATGTGTTCTTTCTTTCTACTCTTCTTTTAATCTCTAAACACCTCACTTTCCCTTCAAATTTTTAGCTTCCCACCAATTTAACCCCTCTTTTTAGTGCTCAAGGGCCAATAAAGTGCAATAGTCTAATAGAGTATTAAATCAAGGATGAAGAAGAAGAGGAGATCTATCAAGTTACTTAGGAGATTTCATTTTTCCTTCTCTTTATTCTTATTTCTTTTATTAAGATGATGTTATTGCTTTTGGGTTTATCTCATTTTGTTAATATGTTAAGGTAGATCTTTGATCTGTCCTTGATGTAGCCATGCATAATAATTGATTGATTTATGGTTTCAATGACTATGTTGGGATTTGTTCTTTTCTAAGTGAATGATTCTTACTTGTGATTAGTTAGCCACCAATTACACGATTTGTGCTTCATTTATAAATTGAGAGATTGTAAATTGAAATATACTTAGAATCATATCCCTTAGGTTAATTGACACATGGAGATTCCCACTTAACCTGTTATTATCATTTAAAAGATTACTAAAGCTAATGAAGTAAGCATTTCTAGTTCACATCAAGAGATGGATTTGGAGAAATGGTTACAAGTTAAGTGTCTACTAGAAAGAGTGAAAGGACTTAATACCAGAGAGACAATTGATAGTTGCAACCTTTAATCCAACATAACATTAATTGATTAATGATTTTATGATTTTCCATTAGTGAGATCAAGTGTATCCGCACATACTTATGCATTATATTGCTTTGATCACTGTTCTTTTGCTATATTTTGTGAGGTGGGTTTTAAGGAATAGTTTGAAGGAGTGAAGGTAATAAGTTATATTAAATTTATTGATTAATTTAGATTTAACCTACATTGTGAAATTTAATGACAAAGAAATTGACATCGTTGCTAGGGATACAGTGTTATAATATTTGAAGCTTTGATTTAATACTTAATTTATAATTTTTCTTTTTTATTTACTTTATGATTATTGTTCTTTATGTCTTATACATAATTAGCACTTTATGACATGGATGCACTTATGGCATTATAATCTTAGGTGTCCATCCTTACCAAGCAAATAAATTCCATGACTTACAATGTGATTTCCTTTTCTTTCTTGCAAGTGGTATGAATTGTGTGGGGAGAGTGACCATCTAAACATAACATGTCAATTTTTATAAATCAGAGCTAGACCCATCACCTTCTCTTTATGACCATGCATACTTTAGAGAGAAAAATGCCTTTTATGTTCTAATCTTTGATGAATTGAACTAAGAACAAGAAAGGAGATCAAGAAAAAGAAAGAAGTTTGTGAATTGAGTCATCATCGATTTAAAGGATTTTAGACCAATGCATTATTTGTATCAAATATTAATGAGGGGCAATCATAAACCCAAGGTAAAATTTAAATGAAGCTAGCTCTAAAGGTCAAGCTACAAGACCTTAAAGTCTAAGTAGACAACCCAAGTTTATCTTTTCTTTGCAAATTTAGGAACCTTGATTTGCTTTGTTATTTTTTATTTTAACTTTTCAATAAAGTTTTCCATTGTGATTAGGTTTGTTACGGAGAAGATAGGAAGAAATGAGGATGACTAAAGTGATTCAGATTGGTCAATTATGTTCAATTGGATTTTCTTTTATATTTTCCTATTTCTTTTAATTAGTTTTTATTTTATTTTTCTGTTATCTTTAATTAGCTACTTAATCTTTCTTATTTTCTCAAGTGTTTATGAGAATATAAGCTAAAAGCATGAAGAGATTTGGATACAATCAACCTTCCACTAGGATGAGAGGGGAGTATTCCTTTTTATGACATGCCTTTTAAATCTTTTTTGTTTTAGAATGGATGTCAATAAGGATAATGTGATATTCAATTCTATAGGGAGGAGGATTGTGATACTACGCTTGGACCTATATGATGTTTGCACCTATTTACATGGTTAAATGGACCCAATTTTTTTTTTATGATATTTGCAATGTATGTAGCTTAGTTATTCTTTCTTTAGTAATCACTATAAGAGAGATGTCATTCTTAGGATAAATCTGAGATAAATAAATCTTGAGTTAGTTACTAAATTGAGGAGTGCAACTTATGAATTTATGATAGTAAGAATGCAATAAATTTGCTTTCTGCATGTTTGTAAAAATAAGCAATTTGGCTAGCTATGAATAAATATAATTGCATGAGCTTAATTGAAAAAAAAAAATCACTATTGTGTTTTGTTAATTAGTAATGATGAAGTAGTTTGAGATATATGATTTAGGAATAATCAAATAAGTTCAAAAAAAGAAAAAAAACTACTCCATTATTTTTAGGATTCTTAATAACCAAGGATCTTCATGACCAATGTTGATTTTTGCATAAAATAGTAAACTAAAAGCATGAGTTTCCAAAGCATTTTGAATGAAGTTATACGTTGAGTAACCAAGTGCATACATCACAAATGTTCATACTTGCATAAAAAGGCTTATAAACTTTTCAAAAAAGAAAAGAAAAAAGTGCTTAAAAGAAAGATGACTCTTAATGATCTCATGCATTTAAAGTTATTCTTTTCATTGTTAATTAGTGAAGGCTGTTGGACTAGGATGGTTAATCCTAAGTATTAAACCTCTTTTGATCTTGACAGAGGAGATTGATCAATTTTAATGTTTCAATTAAATGTTATTTTGCAGTTTTTAGATAGTCCCTAAATTTGAAGTTGGATGAAGCTCAAAATCTCTAAAGAAAGCAAAGTGGCTCCTAATTTGTGACCGCAACTTCATACATTGTGACTGTGACTTACATTAAGGCAGGTTGACAAATTGGATAGACGAATTCCCTGGCCACTTTTTTGCCATGACCCATCCAAAGATGGGAGTGCCAAAGTCACAGACGAATTCATGGTGAGTGTCACGCCTCAGTCACTACTGCGAATTCCAAAATAACTCAAAAGAGAATCAGGTCCACAGCCATAGCATGACAAATGTCCCAAGTGACCATTGGAAGATAAAAATTGTAATGGCAACTTGTGGGTAGCGACCACAAATTATGAAGAAGAAGATGAACATTTTGACAGACGAATTTGCATCCTAAGTCGCGGCCTGTACAAGAAAAATCGCTACCGCTACTTTTGTGAGCAGGTGAAAGGCAACAACTATATTTTTCTAGCAAACCAATAGGAAGATGACACATGGACTAGCCATTAGACACAAACAGAGATTTTCACTGCAATTTTTGGCTCCCATATGGAAAATTGGAAAATCTCGACCGTGAAAGAGTAGTAGCAACCGCGAATGAAGCCTGATAAGCATTTAATACAGAATTTATCTAGCATACTTTGGAGATTTGCTACCAGTTTTATTGCAATGTCTCTTTGGTGGGTAGAAGTTATAAATACCTAACCAAATAGATGTAAATGCAAGAGAATTCATTAATTTGTAATCCAAACTCTTGCAATTTTGCTACTCTATCTTTTCTCTTCTTTAGGTGATTGTTTGGTGTGAGCATAAACACCATTTGTAAAGGTTGTAGTGTGAACCTACAAAAACACTAAAAAGAGGTTGTTGTGTGAGCTTTAAAAACACAAGTGTAAAGGTAGTTGTGTGAGCCTCAAAAACACAAGTGTAAAGGTTATTGCGTGAGCCTTGAAAACATAAGTATAAAAGTTTGGTGTGAGCTTAGAACACTATTGGAAGATAGTGGAACACCTAGTTGCTGAGAATTGGGGAGTAAACGTAGGGTCGATTATACCCGAACCACTATAAATCTTGTGTCTCCATTTTACTCATTTTCCTTCTTACCTTTTTTGTTTTAATTTTTATACACCAATTCAACCCCTCTCTCCCCCTCCCCCCTTTCTTAGTGCCTAGGGCCAATAAATGGTATCAAAGCTGAAACACTCAACAAACCTTTGTTAGTGAGTAAAAGATCATGACACAAGAGGGAATCCACTCACACCTAAAGCCTCACTTTGATGGAACTGACTATACTCATTGAAAGTATAGAATGGAAATCTATCTAGACACAGATGTGGTGGACCTCTGGGATGTGGTTGTAAAAGAATGGAAGCCACCCACTATGGTAGTGGATAGAATTGAAGAACTTATCCCAAGAGAAGAATGGGTTAAAGCTCATTAGAGATCAAATGGCAAAAAAAAAAAAAGGCAACAACCATTCTTCTAAGCTCCCTCACTCTCTCTAGAGAAGAGATTAGAAGAGTGCAACATTGTCAAACAGTACATGTCATTTGGAAGACACTTGAGAACTACCATGAAGGCATACTTTAGATAAGTCAAGCCGATTGGAGATATACGTAACCGAATGGGAGCTATTCATGATAAAGGACAATGAAAGCATCACCGAAATGATGAATAGACTCCTATCTATCGTCATTAATATGAAGAAATTTGGAAGAACTCTTAGAAACTATGAGGTAAACACAAAAATCCTTAAAACTCTTTCTTTAGATAAATTTGGTTCTAGAGTGTGCAGCATCCAAGAGTCTAATCCGGAGATTAAGAAAGTGCCAACAGACGTGTTGATAGGCAAATTCTTAACTCATGAGTTGGCCTTACAAAAAGATAAACAAATGAAGAAGTTAAGAGGCTAAAGAGATAAACTAGAAAAAGAGAGAATAACCATGGCTCTTAAATCTTTAACAAAGGAGAAGGAGGTAGAAATTACTTCAAGTGATGAAGAAAATAACAAGGAAGAAGAGGAGCTAGCAATACTTTCAAGGAGGATAAAGGAGTTGATCAAATGAAGAAAACAAAAAAAAGGCTTCAAGAAGACAACTTTTAGTCCAAGAGAAAAATCCAATAATGTCACTTGCTATGAATGTGGCAAGCAAGGCCACATCAAGTATGAGTGTCCCAAATTGAATAAGAAGAAGAGATGGGACAAGGATAAGAAGAAAAGCTTTTCAGCCACTTAAGATGATAGCTCACGTGAAGAAGAGGAAGAAGGGGAAGTTGCCAATATTTGTTTCATGACACAAGAAGATTCTACTAATGAGGTAAGTACTTCTTCCCATTCTAATTCT
>CATIWR010069184.1:0-13845 GCA_949677035.1 Omphalea diandra
GACCTTTATATATATAGATATATATATATATATATATATATATATATATATATATATATATATATATATGCCAGCTCTATATGTTAAGAGATACAAACAATTAGATATCCTATTTGGTTTTAACTTTAAAATAAGATATATATCTAAATATTTAAGATAATATCTCTAATTATATTAATTATAAATATATATCTAGAGAGAGCAGGAAATATAATTTCACTTTAGGTCTGTTCTAAGTGTGTGACTTTGTAGGTACACATACTATTGGTAATAGGTTAAAAACAATTTTTGGTCTACAAGATAAGTGACCTCTAATAAGATATTATAACTACCTAAATTATGTAAAGGTAATTAATCTGACCTAACATATCTTACAAATAGTATTACAATCATTTTATCACTCTATATCTCAATTGAAAATAAGGCATGAATCATGTTATCCTTAAATAGTTCAATTAAATTATTTCTCAATCTCTAAATAGAATGAGGTAAAATAGCATTAATAATCCTTATCAATTCATTTTTGCATGACCATGCAATTTCTTCATCTAACTCATTGACAGGCCAAAAGATATATTTCTCATAAATGCATGAGGGATGAATTCCCTCTAAATCTCTTATATTCCTTTATATTATTTACTCCATGTTTAATATTAGTTTTATAATCATCCTTTTAAAGATAATGTTGGACTGCATCAAAATATAAAGTTCATCACATTAGAATCCATGGAGATTTACAAGTCAAAGAATTAAGTTAATACTATATGAGAATTACTTATGATAACTTATCTAATTTGTATTCTCATGAATAGTTGGTCTAATACAATATTTCTAAAATATGTATCTAAGTGTTTGACTTATTTATGATTAGTAAAATATAGTCATCAATTAAAACACTTATTATTCTTTATTCATTATTATTCCAATAATAATGACCGACTAGGAATAATTTAGGATATAATTTTTTATACTCAAGGGTTTTACTATTAAGTTACATACTTTATAGTCATAAGTAGAATTAACTATTTGTAAAATTTATCATTTAGTTATAAACATAATATGATAGAGATATTTAATGAAATACAACCATGAAACGATTAAAAATATCCATTACAAAATTGGCATATGGCACATCATTAATAGTAATCAATTGTTACCACAATGTACTTGTGACCACTCAACCTGGTGCTAGTTTTACTTCCCTAAAGACATCAATTCTTTAAGCAGTGAAGGGCTAAGGTAATGTCAAGTTGTACAACTCCATCGATGGCAAGTGATTAATGCTTTCTTGATCCTAAGATTTGTGGCAACTCCTCACGGTTCGAATGTAAACTTATTCCATGGAATTCTAATAGTATGCATTCTTATGGTTTTTCTTACCAAGGCCAATCCATTCATATAGAAGCCATAGATTCCTACATGCAACTCTTTCATCATTCTACTAGCTTTTTCTGCAAGTCTCCTCAAATGGACTTCATCAGGTATGTACTTATATATTATACCATAATAAACTACAAACTGTAATGTCAACCTTTAAATAACATAACTATATTTCTTCTTTACCCCTTCAGTGTACATGTCATCCTTCAAATATCTTTGCACATTATAGTACCATGGCTTCTTATCCACTGATATTCTCATTACCCTTTCACCTATGTAACATAGTACCTTTGACTTAAGCGTGAGTAATGGTTTCATTGGCCCATCCCAAATGACAACTAAAGTAGCCAAGGAATCAAGCATCACATTTTCTTCCCATATGAGGTGATGGAATACAATCTTTAAAAGTTCTAGCTGAACATCCTTAAGTATCTTAAGTATGGCTTAGTATGGCTTTAATTACTCTTCTTTTAGTTCTCATTTGTTGGTTCCTAGGAAGCTACCAACAGAGAGTCTCCACATACTTTTATTGTCCTTACCCTTATATGAATTAATGACTTTAACCCAAAAGCACATGATTTATATTCCACCATGTCATTAGTTGTTTGGCATCATTTTTATCATGTTTTATTATTAAATTCCACTAAAATTCATATATCACCACTTAATTTTGCTTACCAATAGATCTAATATATGTTTATTAGTGTCTTGCAGGTTAAAGTGAAGAAAAATATAGACCAAGGTGATAAATGAGTGAAGAATGACCCTAAAGTATGGTCATGCGCCCTAATAGCTTGAGAAAGGCAAAAAAGAACCAAAATGCACGACCTCAAAGCATGGTTATATGTCTTAAGGAGTTAGCAAGGGAAGGAATAATCATAAAAGTGAATGACCATGTCAAGATGGCACACCATCATGCACCATATTATAGAGTGAATCACAAGACATTTATTATAAGGATTTCTTCCTTTTCAAAACCCACAAACTTCCTCTTTTCAAAGGATGGTTTTAACATTATTTAAGGAGGAAATTGAGCCAGAATTAGGGCATAATGGAGTAACCTTAGAAGAGAAAAACATTTAACAAGGTTTCATTAAGAAGTTAAGGTGAGAAAGGTGGAAGTAGTCAAAGGGATTAAGAAAAAAGTTCATGGCTACTATTGGGGCTGATTTGATTGTCTCCTTTTCTTCTTTTTTCTCATTATGAACTAAATTTCTTTGGGCTTAGGTTATAAGTGGATCTTATGTGATTTATTTTAGTTTTCTTAATCTAAGTCTTTTTTGGATTCATTCATTATTTGTACTGGCAATTGTTGAGCATTTTATGTTTGATTAACTAGCAATTGATCATCTTAGTTCCATGAATCAACTATCGAGAGGCATTTTCATAGAATGAATCTTTCAACAATTCCCTTATTTTATTATTGAGTTTAGAAACCTTAACAAACCATTGCTATACTTGGAGCTTTGTTTTATAAGTCAATTGCATGATATTTAGCTTTTGAGTTGAGGAACCTTTAACTTAACATACTTTTGTATGTCAATTTCTACTTGAGAGGGATTAATTAATCACCATAGTGACTTGATAATAACACATGATGTATGAGTAAATTAGACAAATATTTGAAAACCATTAAAAGATCAACAAGTGAAATTGAACTCCTAACCATTCTCTTTCATTGATTATCTACCATATTATTGGTGTTTAATTTAATTTTCTTAGTTAAAACTTTAATTGTCATCCTTTATTGATTCTTTAGATAATATATGACACAAGATACTTATTACTTAAACTCGATCCTTATTGGAATGAGATTCGTACTTTCTAGTACACTCTATTATTTTTAACTTGTGCATTTGCAGCTTAAGTGTTTTTTATATAAAGTGCACTCATCATCAAGTGTTTGGCACCATTTATATGGTTCAATAGCTTTAATACTAATTATTGATTTCGTATTACTCGATATTTGTATTTTCTATGTTTGAACTTGTTTCTTATTCCTTTATTTTAGGTGCAAGACTAGAACTTGAAATTAGGAAAACAAAGAAGATTTGCTTCATCCTAGTCCAAAAATTGAACATACCATAAATTAAAGAAGACACAAACAACAATAAATTCAAGAGATGATAAATTAATGATAGTGACCTTAGAAGGACTTTGCCACAACTCCTTTGGAAGGATTGCAATCGACTATCACTCGACCAACCATCAATGCTACTAATTTTGAGAACAAGCCAACATTCATTTAAATGCTTACTAACACTGTCCGATTCCATCGCCTCTCTCATGAAGATCCTAATGCTCATATAGCAAAATTCTTTGAGATTAGTAACACCTTTAGGTAAAATGGAATGTCTGCGGTTGCGGTAATACTATACTTTTGCACATTCACTCTCAAGGATAAGGCCAAGGCGTGAATTAAATCTTTGGTGCTTGAAAGTATCATTACTTAGGAACAACTACCTAAAAGTATAAGTACTTGGGAATAACTATCTCAAGCCTTTCTTAACAATATTTTACTCCCTCAAAGAGGCTTAGACTTTAGAATGAAATCACATCTTCTAACCAATCAGATAGGGAAACTTTGAATGAAGCTTGGGAGTGGTTCAATGATCTCTTAAAAATGTGCCCAAACCATCAAATTCCAAGGTGGTCAATCATACATATCTTCTATAATATACTTTTTTAGCAAATCAATATCACCATAAATGTAGCAGTTGGATGATCGTTATTGGATAAAACAAGGGATGCAACATATGATATGATTGAGAAAATGGCCAATAATAACTACGAAGCCCATCAGAGGATATTGCTAAAGAAAGTAGTAAAAATCCAAAACATGGATGCATTTTAAAACTTTCAAGCCCAATTATCATCTTTATCCAAGTAATTAAGTCCTTTTGATTGTAGCATTATGTCCTCTCTTTTCTTGTAGGTTATGTGTGACTTTTATAAGGAAAGAAAACATAAGAGTATTGATTGCCAAGCGAGACAACTTTTTGTCTTATAATAGGTGAATTATGTGGGAAACTTTAACCATCAACCTAAGAATCCATATTCTAATAACTATAATTCGGGACAACAAAATCATCCTAATTTCTCTTGGTCTAACAATAACACTCTAAATTTCAAAACACAAGTAGGTCCACTTGTTTTCTAGCCCCACTACTAAATTGCTAACCTCTATAAAAGAAATCAAGCCTAGAAAACCTTTTGGCAAAATTCATAACCAAATTTGATGTTAGGCTTGACCAACATGAAGAGAATGTGGGAACCCTTAATGCCAAAATAGAGCAAGCCAACAAAAATCACTCATCTTCCATCCATAACCTTGAGATTCGATTGGGATAAATAGTCAATGCCTTAGTTCTTGATCCCATGGTTCTCTGCCTAGCAATTTTAAAACTAACCCAAAGGACCAAGTGAAAGTCATCACCTTAAGAAGTGGTAAGGAACTTCAACCTAAAGTGTGGAAGGGAGACGAAAGAAAAAAATGAGGTAGATCATGAAAAAGAGCCAATCGAGGAGGACAAGCCTAAGGAAAAGTAAAATCATATATACCTCTGGTTCCTTTTCCCTCAAGACTAAAGCAAAGCTTAATGGACAAGCAATTTGCCAAATTCTCGGACAATCTCAAAAAGATTCAAATCAATATCCCATTTATAGAAGCACTTACCCAAATGCTAAAGTATGCAAAGTTCATTAAGAATGTCCTTTCAAAAATGAGCAAATTAGAGGAATACTAGCAAGTCACCTTGTTCAAGGAATGTAGTGCCATCATACTCGATAAATGACCTTTAAAAAAAAGAAGATCCAAATAGGAAGTGGAATTGGTCATGTTATGATATTGGTCATGTTTCTTTTGAAAATGCTATATATGATTTAAGCTCTAGCGTAAATCTAATGCCTTTATTCATTTTTGAAAAATTAGGTATTAGCAAGATGAAGCCCACCAAGATGTCCCTCTAACTAGCAGACCATTCAATAATTTATCCAAAAGGGATGGTGAAGGATGTGTTTATCAAGATAGGCAAGTTATCATCCTAGTGGACTTTGTGATTCTTGAAAATAAGGTGGATATGGAAATTCCACTACTTTTAGGATGAGCATTCGTTGCAACTAGTAGTTCTTTAGTTGATTTTAGAGAAGGAACACTCATTTTATGAGTATAAGATGAAGAATTAGTGTTCAACATGTACAAAGTCATCAAAAAGCTAGTGGAGGATGAATGATGCTTGAGGATTGACCTTATTAATGTTTAAAACAAGTGTTCTAAGAAGAACAACAAACAATTGATCTAGAAAAAGTGTCTATGGTAAAGGTAAAGAAAGAAGAAGTGGAAAGCACTATGGAGGTAAGTACTCTAATTTTTTAAGTCTATAAGGACCCCCCCCCCCCCCCCTCTCCCCCTTTTTTCTCTTGTTGAAACCTTGTATTATGAAAAATACCTTAACATTGTTGATGTAAGTCATTAACAAGCTAGTAAAGGATGAACGATGCTTAAAGGTTGACATTATTGAGGAATGTTCTAAAGAAGTGTTCAAAGAAAAGCAAGAGACACTAAACTTTGAAAAAGTGTCCATGGTAAAAAATAAAGGAGGAAATGGAAAACACTATAAGCTAATTACTCCCATTTTTAAGATATGTGGTGACCTCTATTCTTCTTTTGTTGAAACCATAGATTATGAAAAATACTTTGAGATAACCCCGCTTTCCATTCTCAAACCTCCTCAACTTGAGTTTAAGTTATTACCCCCTTACCATAGGTATGCATTCTTAGGAAATGATAACATCCTCCTATTTATTATCTTCAATAAGCTCACCCAAACACAAGAGAAAAAATTGTTAAGGGTATTAAGGAATAGGATTAGAGCCTTAGGATGGACTATAGTGGACATTAGGAGGATTAGTCCTACATCTTTGTATGCACAAAACTTTAATGGAGGACAATCACAAGCCCATAATAGAGCACTAGAGGATGCTTAGCCCTAACATGAAAGAGATAACAAGGAAGGAAGTGATCAAATTACTAGATGCAAGGATCATATACCCTATTTAAGATATTGCATGGGTTAGTCTGGTTCAAGTAGTTTCTAAGAAAAGAGGGATGACTGATGTGACCAATGAAAATGATGAAATTGTCCCTACTATGACCATAATGGGGTGGAGAGTATGCATTAATTATAGGAAGTTAAATGTGACAACCAGCAAGGATCACTTTCCTTTACCCTTTATTGACTAAATATTGGAAAGACTTCCAGGGCATGCGTATTATTACTTCTTAGATAGGTACTTAGGCTATTATCAAATTCAAATAGTCTTAGAGGATTAAGAGAATATCACATTCACATGTCCATATAGTACCTTTACTTATCGACATATGGCTTTTGGGCTAAGTAATGCAACAACTACTTTCTAAAGATTCATGATGACTGTATTCTCTAAAATGGTGGAGAAAATGGTTGATATATTCATGGAGGATTTTTCTATTTTTGGTAATTCTTTTTATACTTGTTTCACTAACCTTGATTAGGCTTTGAAAGATGTGAAGAAATCAATCTTATGCTTAATTAGGAAATGTGCCATTTTATGGCATGAGATGGTATTGTAATAAGGCATAAAATCTCATTTAAGGGCATTAAAGTGGATTGAGCAAAGATTACGGTAATAGAAAAACTACCTTTTTCAACATCTATGAAAGGCTTAAGGAGTTTTTCAGGACATATGAGGTTTTTGTCAGCATTCCATTAAGGATTTTTCTAAAATTTATTAACCCTTTTGTGATCTTTTAGCTAAAGACATTCCTTTTGATTTTACTAATGATTATTTGGATGCTTTTCATAGGTTGAAAAAGGAACTCATTTCTATGCCTATCATGATAAAGCTAAATTGGTCATTAACATTTGGATTGATGTGCAATGTGACTATGTCATCAGAGCCATTTTAGGACAAAAGAAGGACAACGGGCTTCATTTCATATACTATGCAGATCATACCCTCAATGATGCCCAAATCCATTATGCCACCACATAAAAAAAATGGAGTCTCTTACTTCAAGGGTTCAATTTAGAAATTAAAGACAAAAAGGGGTAAAAAATTTGGTTGTCGATCATCTCTCTCATTTATGGTATATTCAAGAAGAAGAGGTAAGGATTCCCATTAATGAGACCTTCTTGGATGAATACCTCTTTATTCTAAAAGCTTTCCAAAATCCTTAGTATGTTGATTTTATAAACTATTTGGTGAGCGACATTATTCATCATAATTTTAATTCCTATCAAAAGAAAAAGTTTTTGCATGATGTTGAATTTAATTTTTGGGAATAACCTTATTTATTTAGGAAATGTGTCGATGGAATCATAAGAAAATGTGTACCAAAGGAGGAGATGGGAGATATCCTACTGCATTGCTAAACCCGAAAATGTGAAGGACATTTTCATCCATCCACAATCGTGGTTAAGGTGTTGCAAAGTAGATTCTTTTGGGCTTCATTATTTTGTTTATTCTTTTGCTTCTGTCAAGTCATGTGATAGGTGTGAAAGAAAAGGTAATATCACTAAAAGAAATGAGATGCATTTAACCTCCATGATTGAAGTAGAGCTCTTTGGTGTTTGGGGAATTAACTTCATGGGACCCTTTCTCAAGTCTTATGGGACCCAATAAATCCTAGTGGTGGTTAATTACATCTCTAAATGGGTTAAAGCTATAGCTACCCCTAATAAGGATGCTAAAGTGGTGATCTGATTCTTAAAGAAATATGGCCTTATAACCTTTGGAGCCCTATATGCCATTAATACTGATGGAGGGTCATAATTTTAGAACTAACAATTTGAGTCCTTATTAAGGAAGTATGGGGTAAACCATAAGATTGTAACACTTTACCATCCCAAATGAGTGGTCAAATAGAGATATCTAATAGGGCAAAGAAGCATATTCTAGAGATGACAATTAATATTTTACAAAATGATTAGTCTTTGAACCTTCTTGATGCAATATGGGCAGATAGAACCACTTACAAGATGCCAATTGGAATAACTCTTTATTGCTTGGTGTTTAGGAAAGCTTGCCACTTACTGGTTGAATTAGAGCATTAAGCTTATTAGGTAATAAAATTTCTAAATTTTGATTTGCATATTGTTGGGGAAAAGAGGAAACTTCAACTCAATGAACTTGAATTCCTACATCTTCAAGCTTATGAGAATAATTAAATCTATAAGAAAAAGACCAAACGATGGCACGATAGTCACATTCTAAAAAAGGAATTCAAGGAAGGATAAAAAGTACTACTCTTTAACTCAAGATTGCAATTCTTTTTAGGAAAATTAAAGCCTATAGGGTTAGGACCATTTGTCATAGTCAAAGTCTATCCTCATAGTGCCATTGAGATTGCAAACTCTAAGGGAAAAATTTTCAAAGTTAACATACACTCCTTGAAGCCATATTATGAAGGAGAGATAACAAAAAAAGGGAGATTCTCTATCTCCCACATGCCTTCACATAAAAGCTAAGTATAAGGGTCAAGCTAGAGACCTTAAACTAGCATGTTCTTAGTACAATCTCCCATGTCTTATCTTTATTTTCCCTTTTGTGTTTTATTCTTTCTTCTTTATTTTTTTTAATGTTCTTCTTTGTTTTGTATGAATTAAGCTTAAGGAATTTAGTATGTGAAGCTTTAAATAAGTTTGAGGGAGTTTTCTTTCACAACCCTTATTGCTATTCATATTAATTCTTGTGCTATCATGTTGTGTCTTTGCATTCGATATGAATGCGACATGTTTCCTTTGTGTTTTCACCTTATTATTTGTGTTAAAAGAGGTTTAGATGAGTATATGGTCATAAAAGGTAAGCCTAAGGCCATTAGGATTATCAAACCTTATAAAATGGTCATTCGGAATATCACATGGCTTGATCACATGACCATACATTAAAAGCAAGTATTTGGATAGCAATAAATGAAAACACATGGCCTTTCTGCATAACATGCATGCTTAGGGACCACTTTGACCCAAAAATACACAGTCATGCCTTTTTTAGACCTATAAATTATATGCCCACATGATATGGTCATGTGCCCATATTACTCCTATTGCTTCGTACCTACCCAGATCGCATGACCACATCACATTGTAGTGCAATTTTCAAAAACCCATTTTAAACCTTACATCTTTCATTTTCTTCTCACTTTTCTCTCTAAAATCCTAAACATAGTTGTGTGCCCCTTCATCCTCATCCCTAATCTAGCCTTTCCCTTATAAAAACTCCACAAAAAATACCTTTTTACAACTTTTAATCTTAATTTTCATCATGGGTAAGCATCAAAAGACCATGCCAAACACAAACCCAACTTTTTAAGCTCGCTCCTAATCTAGGTGCTCCTCTAGTATTTAAGAAAGACTAACACGAATAAAGGTATGATACCCTCTCTAAGCATCATATTTTCCTTATAAAATTCATAGACATTGGTGCTTTAGCGAATGTGGGATTGCTTGATAAGGTTCAAGAATGTACTTTAAAGGGAACAATTTATTAAGCTTCACATTTTTTCCAATAGGGAGTTAAATTTAGAATTCCTTGGTAGTTTGCATCTTAATTCTAGGAAATCTGATAGGCTTTATCCTTTTAGAACTTTTACATTTCAATTGCTTAATAGGTCACATACCTTTTCTTTAGATGAAGTTGCAAATGCTTTTCAACTTAACAATAATGGGTATGTTGATTTGCATGAAAATTTTGATAACTAAGAGATTTAGGCTTCCTTGGGTGCTAAATCCTATTATGAAGCATGGGTTAGTAAGGTTTTAGAGATTAAAAACCTTCTTTGAAATATATGCATTGTATGCTATCATCATGAATGACAGGTATAGGGAAAAGCACTAAGGTAATGAATCATATTGAATGGTTATTTTTATGGTGTATGAAGTGTGATCACATTATAAACATAGTTTGGTGGATAATCCTTCATATGGGGAGTGTCCAAGAAAAATTCTCGAGGTATCTATATTGGTGAGTATGTAATTTTTCTTACCTATTATGTTTGAGCATATGACTCCTACCTCTACTAATCATCTCATAAAGGCCATGGGTGATTATTATTTTTCATATGACAACATGATGCGTATTAGGATTACTAAGAAAGAAGGAAATAGGTATATGCTCATATGAGATTCTCAAGTAGAAGGAAGTGATGAAGATGGTCTTGGACCATAAGATGTGCATATGGGAGAGGCATCCATTCATGCTTCACCTCCACCTACTATGGGGAAACTTGACGAGATTTTGGCATGGATGAAATCAAGGTTGGAGCATATTGATCATCATTACAGTAGACGTGCGACATCAAACTACGATCTTAGATGCTAGGATGACGGACATTAATGGGCATCTCTAAGCTTATTTCAAACATATCAGTTTCCATCCACCTCCATCATCGATGGTTTGATCATCCTATCTTGACTCTTTTATTGTATTTCTTTTATGATTTAGATGTACTTGTTTAAATTTGTGTAAACTTGGTTTTGGTTATGTTTGGATTACTCTAGACATTTAACCTCTTTTTGTGTTTGGCAATTATTGTAAAAAGTTTTATTTGTGTTTCTTATGCTACATTTTCCATAGAGGCATCTGTGCTTGTCTTTGTACATTTGATCTTTTGTGATTGTGGCCATGCAAGGCCTTTATTTTCTTGTGCATCTCATAGATGCTTATTTTGTAGCTCCTTATGTTTTGTTCTTGTATAACAAATTTTTGTGGGATTCCCCCTCAAAACTTTAAAAGGGAAGTTATCCTCCTTGTTCCCTTTTTTTTTTTTTTGCTTTTTAATCATTGGGGACAATTATGTTTAAGTTTGAGGGGATTTCTTTTGAATTCTTTTGTCTTCACTTATTCAATGCATTTATGCCGACACTTGATAATATTTTTGCTTTTATGTCATCAATCAATTTCTTCTTGAGCTTAATGTCTTTCTAGAAAATTTTATGATTAGTTTTGGTTTTGTGATTTTAAGGTGAAAAATCAATAAATAAATTTTATAATCATTTTTTAAAGTTGATAAGGATAATTTCCCTTGTGAAAATATCTTGAATTTAACTATCATGTTCTATTCAAAAATTGATTGGACATAATAAAACAAATTATGCACATTTGGCAAAATATGAATTTCTCTATAAGATTTCTCATTCAAAACACATTAGGCTAGAGGAAACCTTTACATGTGTTAGAGCTTGCTAAACCACCTTTTGAGGTGAAATCCTAAAACTTGGCACTTTGAAGAAAATGATTAAGGCATTCTTTGATTGCCTCTTTATTCCCCATCCATACATTGATTTACATTAGCCCTTATGGAAGGAATTGGCCAAGGCAAGTTAGCAATGGTTCCACTTCAACTTTAAGGCCCAATCATAAGAGAAAGGCTAAATAAGTTTAAAGAGGAAATTGGAGCATTCATAGAATAAGGAATTATAATTGGACTAGCCCAATAGAAATAAAGGATGTGTAAAGCCCAATTAAAAGAAGATGAAAGCCTAAACTTTTCGATGGGAGCAGTTAACTTAATTCATTGGATAATTAATGAAGATCAAACTGCTAACAAGCTTTAACAAAATCCATTGCAAGGAAACCAAGGCCTTTATACCTTAATTGCATGGAAGGAACCTCAATAAGAAGGTTACAAGTAAAAAGAAGTTTGTTCAAAGAAAGAAGGGATGCACATGGCTATAACGCATGTTTGCCCATCAATTAGACAATGCATCTAAGCACATAGTCATGGCTTATACCATATGATTGAGCAATAAGAGGCACTTTGGACAGAAGGGATAAAAAAAGTGCATGACCAAAACAAATGACCATGTGTCAAGGGTGAGTTTGCTAAATGAGGGATCACAATAACACAACCATTCATATTGGCCATATGTCTCATGACTAGTCTATTTTTTTTTATTTTGTTAATTTAATTTAAGTTGTTTCTTTCCATTTATAGTTAGGATTCTTGCCTAGAATGTGTTCCTATTTAGATATAACTTTGTTTAAGAATTTTAAACCTTTTATGTGTAGGAAACTCCCTTTTGTAAGGCTATAAATAGCCTATATTCAATCATCAATGATAAACAATTATTATTATTTGCTTTTTAGCATATTATGAGATTAAATTCTCTTATAGAGCTCTTGAGTGGACTTGGTGAGATTGTTAAGTGAAGGCTTAATAATTTCACAAACTTATTGATTCTAATCCTAAATTAATTTAGTTAATTTAGGGTTTGGATGAACAACACTTAGAATCTTTATAACTTAGAGTATTAGAAATAGGTTTTCTGGAGGACAAGTTTGGGTTTAAAGATCTATCTTGTTCTTAATTCTTGAATTAGACTTGGCACTTGTGTAGTAAGCATATGGGTTAGTATCAAACCTTGGGATCAATCAATTTTGTTCATATCATTTAGTATCAAAGCAAAGGTTAATTTAAGATCAAAGGTATCATTCTTTCTAGTTCTTACATTATTATTTGTGTGTTCATATTTTATTCTTCATTCTTATCCTTTTTTGCATCCTTCAACCATTCTTAGATTCTTCCATTAAACTTTTGTTTTCTTTGTTGTGTCTTATTCCAATTCAATTCTTTTTGTATCTATTCTATCTCTTGGTGTCTAGGGCTGAATATTATCCAAAATTCAATGAAAGGGCAAAATTACCAAAATACTCTACTTTTCACAATTTGGCTTCGTTGTTGTTTTCATTGTGTTTTGAATTGTTCTTTGCGTTTCTTTAAATTCTAAATTTGTTTTAGCTTTTAAAATTCCAAAAAAAAAAAGAAGAAAAAAAAAGCGTTAGAAAAAAGGAAAGTTAGAATTGCAAAAGAATTTGTTTTGTAACTTAAAGAGCTAATTTCAATTCTTCACCATACATTTAGGCTAGGGTTGGTTTCCACTAATTTTGAGATCAAAACACCTCTTTGCAACTTCTAAATTCTTTTGTTCTTTAGTTATAATTAACTTTTTAGAATTTGTCTCGTATAATCAATTTTGTTATCTTTAAATCTTATGTTTCCAAGTCTTTCTAGGGTTAGTTTTTCTTGTTTATGTTTAATTTAAGCTTGAATTCAACATTATATAGCTTAAGTCCTTAAAAAACTTAAAGAAAAGAATTTAAGAGATGTAAAAGGCCAGAGTAGTGAGCCTAAAAAAGGGTAAAAGCTTATTTTGAGTTAAACACGAGTGTGAGTGATATCTATTGAGTGTAAAACACATTAGGGAGTGATTTGTGATTATTTCCTTTGTTATTTACTAACCATGGTAGATCCTAAAGAAGAAATGGAGTGGAAGTTGTTCATGAAAACTGTTGGACTAGGATAGTTAATCCTAAGTTTAGAACCTTTTTTGATTTTGACAAAGGAGATTGGTCATTACTAATATTTTTATTAAGTGTTGATCTTGCAGAAAAATAAGTCTCGCAATCAAGGATTCGCGACTGCGA
>CATIWR010069185.1:0-14788 GCA_949677035.1 Omphalea diandra
TCAATTAAATATATTTTTTTATTGTTATCATCACAACTATATTTACCTCCTCAAAATTCAGTATACAATTATAAAAATTGAAAAAATTATAATAATATATATTTTATTAAATTCTGCATAAAATTTTTTAAATTTATAAAAATAAATAAAACAAATATAAAAATTGATATTATTAAATACATAAAATGTTATTCAAATATAAAAATACATAAAATGTTATTCATTTTAATCAAATTCCGTTAGAATTTAAATTAAAAAAAATCATCTAAATGTCGTGCTCACGACTTGCCTTATTATTATTATTATCATCTTGCTACTTGTCACTTGTGTATTATCCAATTGACTTGGAGGCATTCTTCACAGTAGTTGTGGATGGAGAAAGTTTAGAGGTTTTTTTTTTTTTTTTTTTTTTAATCTAGAAATTTAGAGTTATTGGCAAGTGAAGTGTAAAAGCCAGCCGGACCATACTCATGCAACCATGTTCGTATACACACACACACACACACACACACTCCATTTGTGCATTTGAATCATCTCGTATACTATATTTCTCTGTTATTTGTCTGTCTAGACCACCCTTTCTTTGTTTACAAATAACCTTCATATTCTTCTTCTTGTCAATTAATCCTAGCCATTCTCATTTCCACTACGTTCTTTTCTTCTTCAAACACTTCAACATGAGGCCTGTTATTGTCTTCTTCTTCTCATTAGCATGCTCATTACTTTTGCTACCATTGTCTTGCCATCTGCAGCGACTGAAAAAGATATGTTCTTTGATATGCCTAAGATGATGATTCTAATATTTATTGGCTGTGAGCTAAGAAACATCTTCTTTTTGAGTAATTAATCGCTTTCTTACTAAAAAGAAAATGTAAGGTGTCATGACATGCGACAAGTACCCAAAAGTTTTTGTGGAAAGGGCAATCTAGGGTCATATTGTTGCAAAAAGAAATGTGTGAATTTAGTGACAGGCAAGCTTAATTATGGAATGTGTGGGAAGAAGTGCAAGTAACCTTATATTTGCTACAAACGCATGTGTGAATCTAATATTTAACAAAAAGCACCATGGGAGTTGCTACAACAGGTACAAGAAAGGACATAGATGTTTGTATGTATTAGAATACAAAGCAAGAGACTGAAAAACTAAAGTTGCTCTTTTTCTAATTTCATTGCCAAAAGTTGTTATTTATAGCATAGAGGATACATTCAAAGGTATGATATGCTTCACATCTCAATATCAACAACACCTAATTCTGATTTTTCTAGAATAAAATATCCCTGATTTTAAAGATGATCTTTCCTTTTTATCTACTAAACTCAAGATAATTATTACATCTAAGGTTCAATAAACTATGTCAGACATTAACTTAAAGATTTGCCTAAAGTATCTAAGGCAAAGTCTCATTATTGCAACACTCCTCCTTGAGACTTTGTCTTGAAACTCCGAGCTTTATTCTTTGTTCTTCAAACCCTTTATTGATTAGTTTTTTTTTTTTTATATTGAATTTTAGCTGCTGAACACCTTCTTTTTTCTTTGATTTTGAAACACTTCTTGCCTTGTTTTGCTACCATTCTTTCTTCATAGCAAATCTTCCCTTGGCCTTGCTACTATTAAGAGCAAAATGACCCATTTTCAGACTTGTTACAGTCTCATGTGTTTTGGAACTCAATGAACTCTGTAATTCTGACTTATCAACAATACTTAAAACTTCAATTTAAAGTAGAGACTGAATCTATTGGAAATGTTGATGCTAAAACTCCTCCTTTCACTTGATCTTCTTGCTTCTCATTAACTTCATCATCCTTTTCATTTTAAGCACTTAAACTTAAAAAATCAAAGCCTAATGGAAAACTCTCATCAATCATCTTAACCTCAATTATCTCATAATCATTTTGAACAAAGATAGTGCAAGAATGATTCTTCAACAACACACAATAACTTTTCTTTAGCAATTGAGGTATGCTAAGCAAATTTTGTTCTAAAGATGGTACAAATAAGGTATTTGAAATAGGCTTCATACCTTGCTTTATCTGAATAGCAACTGAACCTTTTTCCTTCAACCTGAATTCGTTCTCCATTGGCTAGCTTGACATCAATTTTGAAATTTTTATCCAAACAAGAGAATGAAGCTACATCTTTAGACATATGACGTGTGCACCCACAATCTACAAACCAAACTTGATCTTTTTTCTGGGATATAACTTTAGTTGCCATGAATAACTGCTCATCTTGATCTTGTATAAAATTAGTTTGTTGAATTTGAGGTTGCTATTCAACAAGATTTGTTGATGGAAGTTGATTTTGTTGTTGTTGATTTTGTTTTCTTCTACAAAACTTCTTAATATGGCAAAAAAATTTGTAGAAATTGCATTGTTGCTTTCCTTTCCATTTGCAATTCTTTTTTAAATGATTGGTTCTTTTCCATACACCACAAGGAGGATATGTTGCTCTTCCTTGATTACTATTTGTAGAGGCTTTGATTAAGTGAGAATTTTGAAATGCTCATTTAACACTTTCGTAAGATCTCATGGAAAATCTTTTTTCTTGAGCTTGTAACTTACTTTTCAAGTCTGCAATAGTAAGTTTTTGTAGATCACAAGACTCTTCGATGTCTAAAATCTTTGCTTCAAATTTTTTTGGAAGACTAATCAAGATCTTTTCCATGAACTTTTGATCAAGAAGAATCTCTTTATGCAATTTGATTTGATTAACCAGGTCCATTACTGTGCTAGATTCTGAATCTTTCATTTTCGTTAATGCAAACTCCCTTTTGAGTATAAGGAGTCTCACAACCTTGACTTTACTTGTGCCTTCAAAAGTCTCTTTGAGCTTATTCCATGTAGCCTTAGGACTCTCTAAATCCATAATGCTGGTGAAGATATGATTTCCTAGACTAGTATGAATACAAGTTAAAGCTTTATCCTTCTTCAATTTCTCCTCCTCATAAGCCTTAATTTGAGCTATGGTGGGATTTCCTCTTAAAGCTTGTGGATCTTCATCAGTTTCCATCACATGACATAGTCCTTGAGAGTTCAAGTAGGCCTTCATTTTGATTGACTTAATGTGATAATGATCTCCATTGAAAACTGGAATTGTTAGAGTGATGTTGTTGCTAGAGGAAGACATTTTGAAGCTATTGAAAAACTCTTATACAAACTCACAAATGCTTGATCTTTTTCTCTCAAGTGTTTTTATCTCTGAAACCACCCACAAACTAACCACACAACCCTTAAGAAATGCAATTTTGATACCAGTGTTATAATACGAAGCAAGAGACTGTAAAACTAAACTATTTTTATTCTAATTTCATTATCAAGAGTTGTTATTTATAGCAGAGATAATACATTCAAAGGTATGGTATGCTTCATACCTTAATACCAATTACACCTAATATTGATTTTTCTTGAACAAAATATCCCTGATTTTAAGGACCATCTTTTCTTTTTATCTACTAAAGTTAAGAACATCATTACATCCAAAATTCAATAAACTACATTAGATATTAACTTAAAGATTTGACTAAAGTGTCTAAAATTTGACTAAAGTGTCTAAGGCAAAGACTTATTATCACAATAATATGAAATGTGTAGTTATGCATATAAATATTTCATTAATATGGTAGCTTTATAACTAATCATATAGTGTAGTTAATTATATGATGAGTGAAATGAAACGCTCTCCAGTTGTGCTATCCACATCCAAGTGTCCTATAATTCTAAGTGTCCCTTATTTGGAAAACACACATCTCCACCTAACTTTAAGAAATTTCTTGGGTATTTGAAACAAATTTCTTTCTTATTCTTGTCCTCTTTAATGTTTATGATATTTTCTTTACTGTTTGTAATATTTTAGGAGCATACTTCCCTTCTTTGTTTCTCTTATACCATATATATATATACACACACACACACACACACACACACACACCTAGTTGTATCACTCATTTTCAAGGAATGTGAATTGCTTTTTGCTCTCCAAAACTTTCATGTATCAGAGCCTTAAGGGAGAATAAAATTTCAATTCCCATGGCGTATTCTTCTCCAATTAAAATCAATTCTAAAACTAAACTTTCGCTCCAAACTTTTCATCAATGTTCTAGTCTCATATCATTAAAGCTAAACAACTATAGCTATTTGCTTTGGCGATCACAAATGGAGTTTTTGATTCGAAGTATCAATATGGTACATCACTTGGTCTAAGGTAATGAACCAACAAAGAAGATATTAAATGAAAAAGAATAGTCTAAAATCAATCTTAAATATGTCTTATGGGCAAAAAATGGGCTTTTGATAACATGCATACTAAGTAGTATCGCAACAAAAGTGCTTATATCCTTAGAAAAAATAAGTTTGGCACAAAAGGTATGGAAATCTATTAAAGAACAAATCCTTCCTAGTATTGTTGAAAAGGAAATGGTCTTAAATGATGCATTGGTGTCTTAAAGAAAGGTGGTTCTTTTATAGAAGAATACCTAAAGAAATTCCAAAACCTTTGTGATAGCCTTACAACAATAAAAAAAAAGCCCCTATGTGATACCATAAAAGTTTTTAAGCTTGTTGAAGGTCTTGGTTTTAAATATTTGGACTTTTGTACAACTATGTTGACTAAACCACCTTATCCTACTTACTAGTAATTTGTTCTATCTCTGCAAGCTCATGAATAGATGCTCAATAGCAATTATGATGATCCACAGAGTTTAACTCATCACGGCTAAGCTTTTATGAGTCAAAGATGATGAGGAAGGGGACGCTATACAAGGAAGTGGATTCAATGCAGCTGCCAGACAAATCTCCTATCCTAGGCAAAACTTCAACCATAATACTGGTAATAATAAACATTTTAAAATAAATGTCATCAATGACAATCAAACTAAGAATCAATAAGAAAAAGATATTGTTATAACCTGCCAAATATGCGACAAATTGAACTATTTTGCTCTTGAACGTTGGCATCATTTTGATCGCCCCTTTTAATCGAAAGATCAACTCAAAAGGCTCTAGTTATGGTAAACTTAAGATAACCTAAATTTATATGCAGATTTTGCAGCAACGATGCATATGTTAAATGATCTCGGTAGGCTTTCTAAAATAACCTCATATAAAAGAGCCAAAATAATACTTGGTGGCAATGATGAGAGTTTAAATATCACACATACAGGTGAAGGACAACTTAAAACTGGAAATAGTTCTCTTGATCTTAAAAATATTTTGATTGTTCCAAATATCACTAAGAACCTTCTCTTTATAAGCCAATTGACCAAAGATCATAAATGTACTGTTGAATTTTCTACTAATGATTTTGTTGTTAAGTCTCAATAAGGAAAAACAATTGATAAAGAGTGAGAGAATGGAGGATTTTATGCTTTGGATGTTTTAAACCAATAAGTTTTAGCTGCCTTCAAAAGTAATGCCTCAAAGAGTGTTTGACACAAAAGAATAGGACATCTCCATTCAAATTTTTTGACAATTTTGCATTCTAAAAATTTAATTAATGTTTCTAGCTGGGAAAATCCAAAAATCATTTGCGTTAGCTGCTAAATGGGAAAGAGTTGTAAAATCCCATTCTCTTTATCAAGTAAAATCTCTTCATTTCTTTTAGAAAAATTACATTGTGATTTATGGGGCCTTGCTCCAATTTTATCTTATCAAGTTTTATGCTGTTATTTTTTTTTTAACACTCATTATACATGGCTTTTTACTTTTAAAGAAAAAATCAGACTTCTTGGAACATTTCCTCAAGTTTCAAAAACAAGTTGAAAATTTTTTTGAGTGAAAAATAAAAAATTTTCAAAGTGATGGAGGAGGTGAATTTACATTAATTGCATTTGAAACTCATTTGGCTAATTGTGGCATTCATCACCAATTTTCTTATCTCAATACTCCAGAACAAAATGGTGTAATTGAAAGAAAACATCTACATATCGTTGAAACTAGTCTTACACTTTCATTTCAAAAAAATCTTCCTCTCAAATATTGGGTTGATGCACTTATTACAATTGTTTTTCTTATAAACTGAATGCCATCTTCCACACTCAATATGAAATCTCCTTTTTCTAAGTTGTTTAACCATGATCCTGATTATGGGAATTTGAGAATCTTTGGTTGCAGTTGCTTTCCTTACTTACGCAACCATGGAAGAAATAAATTCTCTAAGAAGACATATCCTTGTATCTTTATTGGATATAGTCCTACACATAAGGGTTATATATGCCTTTGTCTAATAACTAATTGAGTTTAGATTTCGTGCCATATAGTTTTTGATGAAAATGTTTTTCCTTATACATCTTATGAAGAAAATGTCATGCAAGACAATCTGGTTATGACCACCTTCCTTGACAAATTGGAATGGATTAAGAAGGATAGCCCAAGTGATGCTTACATTAAAAAAAGGAACAACGAACAAACTATAGTCTAAGGAAAGATAAAAAATTCAAAAAGAGCAACCCTATGTCCTTTGTAAGGAAAATGGTGAAGCATCCCAACAAAAATATAACACCTTACCAACAATCAATCATGTTGATCACCTTGCAAATGAAGAAAAATGCTCTAATCCAAAATGCTCACCAACTAAACCTCCATCTGTATTGACTTAGGAAACAATGATGTATCTACATCAAATGACAAAGAAGAACCAGTTTAAAATGAAGAAGAACATGTCCAAACTTAATCTGAATCTAAAGTATCCTTCAGTAATTTACTTGATTTAACTAATAACTTGTGTGTTGATCTTACTAATGAAGGTACATCACACGAACACCAAGGAACACAAAAGGTGACTAGATCAACACTTAGATGTCATCTTGAATTAGATCCTAAACTTACCCAAGAAATTCAAAAAAATTAAGATAAGAAGAGTCACAAGATCTTTATTGCCACAAATGAAGTTGTTGCTCCAAAGTCATATAAACATGCTCTCCATCTTCCTCAATGGTAAAAAGTAATGAAACAGGAACTTCATGCTCTATATGACAATCATATGTGGATGCTTATACCTAGACCCACAGACAATAATGTGATCGAATCGAAATGGATTTTCAAAATTAAGTTTAAAGAAGATGGGCCAATAGAAAGACATAAGGCTCATCTAATGGCACAAGGATACATATAAGTGGAAGGTTTGGATTATGAGGAAACCTATAGTTCTATCATATGAGCTACCACCATTTGACTAGTCTTTGCTATTGCAATTACATCACAGTGGAAAATATGCCAGCTCGATGTCAAAAATGCATTTCTCCACAGACATATAAAGGAAATAGTCTATATGGAGCAGCTGTTGGGTTTTCTAGACAACAACAATCTAAAATTTATGTGCAAGCTAAATAAGGCCTTAAACAAGCTCTATAGGTTTGGTTTGATAAATTATCTGAATTTCTATTACACATTAAATTCATATGTTGCAAAGCTGACACTTCTTTATTTACTTTATACAAAAATAATGCCACTATATTAATGTTAATATATGTGGATGATATTGTTCTTATAAGAAATAATGAAGAATACATTCGCACTCTCATACGACAACTCAACACTAAATTTACCTTAAAGTATCTAAGAGATCTACATAATTTTCATGATATAAAAGTGCAACACTTTTCAAAAGACATTACTCTTTCCCAAAGAAAGTATACTAGCGATCTTTTTGAATGAGAAAAAATGCTTGATAGCTCCTATGTCAATACATTGATGAATCTCAAATCTCCAACAAGCTCACAAGATGTGAAGCTTGTTGAAGCATAAGAATATCGAAGTTTCTTAGGTGCTCTTCAATATCTAACATACACTTATCCTGACATTATTCAAGCTGTTAAAAAAGTACGCCGAACACTTTAATATATAGCTGAAGGAGACATAAAAGCTGTAAAGCTTATTCTTCGCTACCTAAAGGGATCGATGGACTATGGAATCACATTTCTAACTTAAATTTCCTTTAAGCTGTATGGTTTTTGTGATACAAATTGGGCAGGCTGCTCGGATACTAAAAGGAGCACTACTTGTTATTCCATTTACATGGGGACTAATTGCATTTCTTAGTCTTCTAAGAAACAACCCACAGTGTCTCAATCAAGCTCTGAAGCTGAATATAGGTTGATGGCCACCACTATAACTAAGTTAGTTTGGATTACATTTCTCCTTACAAACATTGGTATAAAACTTTATAACACACCACAACTATTTTGCGATAACTAAAATGCTCTCTACATGACCATAAATCTTGTCTTCCATGCTTGTATAAATTATATAGAGATCGACTATTGTTTTATTCACAAAAAGGTTGCCATTGATGCTTTAACAACTCGATACATTCCTTTTTCTCATTAGATTGTTGATATATTTACGAACCCTTTACCGAAGATACCATTTTTTCACTTTTGAGCCAAGCTTGGAGTTTACTCACTCGTTACCTTTAGCTTGACAAAGGGTGAAATGGAATACTCTCCAAATGTGTTATCTATGTTCAAGTGTCCTATAATCCTTAGTGTCCCTCATTTGCAAAGTGCACGTCTCCTTCTAACTTTAAGAAATCTCCTGGGTATTTGAAACATATTTCTTTCTTATTATTGTCCTCTTTACTGTTTGTGATATTTTCTTCACTGTTTGTAATATTTTTGGAGCCTACTTCCCTTCTTTATTTCTCTTGTACCATATATATATACACCTGGTTGTATCACTCATTTTTCAAGGAATGTGAATTTCTCTTTGCTCTCCAAAACATTAAATGAGTAACAACGAATGTTCACCATATATATAGGCTTCGCTATTCCTTATAGATTTTATTTTATTTTTTTTTAGTTTTGGCTTAGCTAGGAATTCCAACTCAACGACAATCACCATTTATTTTTATGTGAACTGAGTTTATGGTGAATCATTCAATAAAAAATTTATGAGAGTTAGTTGAGATTAAATGAAATTGTTGAACTTGATTATAAAGGTTACATGAATTAAAGAAAGTAAGTTTATTTAATAGAATTTATGAGAGATAATATTGAAAATTGGAGTTTTATTTGAGAATTATGCATAAGATAATAATGGATTCAAAATTTTATATATTTATTTTGAATTTGGTTAAATTATGGACTATTGAAGTGAAGAATATATTAGATGATTGGACGACCCGGATGGGCATTATATGTATTGTGATTTCTTGCAATAATTATACTCATTTTATGAGGGGAATAATTCAATTTATAGTGGAGATTTCGCCAGATTTTTGTAAGATGAATTAATTTAAATAGAAAGATAAATGAATAAAATTATTAAAAATGATATTAGATTGGATAAGAATTATAAGGAGTTAGATAGAAGTAATGTCTAAATTATGTTTTGTATATGCATGATTATAGGATTAGTGAGTAGCGAATTTGCTTGGGGCTGAAATTTGCCATCAGAGTGGAAGATAGTCAATTTAATCCTGCATTTTAGGTGAGTGAATAAACTTAAAAATGTGTATTTTTATTTAACTATTATTTATATATGATGAAAATTGTTTAGAATTAAAGATAATTTTTAAAAATTGTTTTATGAAATGATTATTGTGATATTGAATTTTGGTGAGTGAATAAATATGTTTTAGTTTGATTTCAATTAAGTGATTATCTTTTAGATATGTTTATGAAGTTTTTTTTTAAAATTTTAAACATTAGAATTTAGATATGTTTACAATATTGAGAATTAAGTTTTTATTATTTTTATGTATGGCTTTAGAAATTGCTTTCTCTTAGAATAACTCATTTGAAATGAAATTATGTTTTATGGAAATTAATATGGATATGGATATTTTAGATTTACTAAATGAAATATGTTTTAGTGTTACTTTGAATTAGAATGTTATGAATTTTATTATGCAAGGTGAGTAATATTATAGTTGGATAAAATGGGAATGCTCCTAGTTATCTTATTTTTGGGATCACACTTTGGACGTCAGGTGTTACACAAATATTAATATTTTACTATGCTTGAAATAACCCTCAACATACACATGCCTTTGGAGCATATACTGAGTGGTTGCCCATTAGAGGGATTGGGTCTATGTGTGTATGATTGGAATTTGCGCTCTGAGCTGCAAGTTGATGTCTTCTTGCCCATTGCTTGCTAGGATCGGTAGATTGCATAGTTAAGTGCATATGTGATTTTGTTAGTATATTTTATTGATTTTATGATTTATTGGGATTTTAATTATTTTGTTTTGAATATGGAAAATGTGAACATTAGAAATGATGAAGTTTTATGAATTATTGTTATTATAGCAAGATGTTTATTTTATGATTATTTTCAAATTTTGGGAAGATATTAATAAGTTTGTTATTTGAAGGAATTTCAAAATTGATTTGGTTGTTTATACAATTTATTGGTATTTCCGTTTTCAGTAAAATATTTTATTAAAAGTTTGATTTATATATTTTGAAATAAATTCTTTATTATTTTTTATCTCCTCATTGAGTTTTATACTCACTCACCAGTTCATGCAAGAAGATTTTGGATAAAGTTAGTTAGGGCTTCATATTGCTAGACTCCACGATCCAAGCCAAAAGAAGGTTAATTAGAAAAGAAAAAAAAAAAAAGAGGTCCTAATTTTAGAGTATTACATTTTGTATTTAAAATAAAGAAATTCTTAATCAAATTATAAACCAAACATGGTCTAACAAGGTTACTGTTACATTAGTGTCGTATTTGGCTCATTGTAGTTTTTTTTAAGATACAAAAAATGAACCAAAAAGATACAAAATTGAATATATATATATGCCAAATGCATCCTTAGGCATGAAAATACTGTAACTGTTCCGATCAACATACCCATCTTAACCCTTAATCTGTGGGATATCAATGCAAAGATTATTAAGCGGTTCATTCATTCGTGTTAGTGAATATCAATGAATAGAAAGGGTATTTGATTGTAGATGAGCCATGCTCAATTATTTGGTTAGGTAGGAAATACATAAATGATTGGTCCAAGTGAAATTTTAGAAGAAATTCAATTCAAACGCCATTTGCTGGTAAATTACTATTACCGGCACTAACCCATCTGAAAATTTTCACTTCTCAGGATGAGATTATGAATCCCTTGAAAAAAGTTTGCTACTATATCTCCCAAAACTTGTAATAATCACTTTCTCCCTTCGATTGCAAGCACAGCGCAAGCTTCTGCATTTTACATAAATTAATAGTAGCTCAGATTAACCAAATTAATCAGTGTAGCATATGCACTATTCAAGATGTGAATATAATGGTGCCAAGAATCCTATAGTTGTGCGCTTGTTGCTTGTAAAGTGAAGAGCTTTCATGCCAATTCAACACCAACCAATTGCACCAACAATGTAACCTGAGGTTGACACAATTTGTGCATATTGTAAAATTGGTGGCATTTCAGGGAAACTTTCCTGAAGTATCTTGCAACAATCACTCCAGTTAGCAACAATGCTCCCCATCCTAAACCCTTAACCCGACTTAATTGAGCTGATGGCAATATAAAAAAAAGAAAAATTTCATTACTTATAAAAGGTACAATTATTAAAATATAAAAAGAAATTTATTTCAAAATATTTAGATTATTTAATTACATTAAATTTAACTTTGATATTTTTATTTAAAATATAATGAAATTTTTATATTTTACTAAATTTATTAATTTTATTGTGATTTTTATGTACCTAAATTACAATTCATTTTTTATTATGGTAAATTATTTAGTAATAATAAAAATTATTTATTGTGATAAAATATTTTTATCATAATTTTTAAATTATTTAATACATTGACAAATATTATTATGACAATATTACTTATCCTTATATGTAATTTGATAGACACTATATCGTGACAAAATATTATGATGAAAAAGTATATGTCATAATTTATCTTATATGCTTATTTACAATGACCAAAATTTTTGAGTTAAAAATCTGTGGGCTTAATGATTAAAAAAATTCAAACATTTTCTCAAATTTTCAATTATATCTAAAGTTTTTAATTGAGTCAATTACACCATAATTTGATAAATTGGGTTCAATTATACCCAAGTCAAAATTTGCATTTAATAAAGAGTATATTTAGACTCAATTGACCCCTCTATTTTTTCAATCAAATCAATCAAATTAAAATTAATCATCTAAAAATATAAAAAAAAATTAATTAAGCAAAAATGAGATTAAGTTGAATAAAAATAAAAATATCTTCTTAATAAAAATATCTACTTAATTAAACTCATGTGGTTATTTTTTTTAAATATTTCTTAAAAGTTTTATTTGAATAGCTTAAAATTTTATTATTTAAAATATAAATTTCATTTTAAAGAAGATTGAGAGAATTTCTTTTAAAGAAAATAGAGATTGAAAGATTTTATGAATTATAAATTTAAATTCTAAAAATTTTAAATTTTAAATTTAAATATAAAATTAAAATTCATTAGACATAAGAACATAATAAATTTAATTAATTAAAATAAGATTAGATTGAATAACAAAATAGTATGTTAATTAAGTTATAAATTTAATTTTAGGTTTAATTGAACTAATTAAAAAAGTATAAATATCAATTAAGTCTAAATGCATTTTACTAAATTCAGTTTTGTCTTGATGCATAATTAAAATCAATTTATCAAATTACAGTGTAATTGACTCAATTAGAGTTTTGGATATAATTTTAAAGTACATAAAAGTTTGAATTTTTAAGTAATTAAACTAAATTGTTACCATAATTTTTTTTAAATGATTTTACATGTAAAAGAAATTTTTCACAATTTTGCTTATTTTTTTTTTGTAACAATTCTAATAAATTTAATTTTCATCACAATAAAATCACATATTAAGACAAATCTAATTTTATCATAATACACAATTTTATTATACTGAATGATTTTCTATCATTGAACATTATATATTTGTTTGTAAATTAATTTAAATTATGATATTTTTCTTAAATATAATTTTATCTGGACTTAATTCAATTGTTTTCATTATATATAACCATTTACTTCAAAAAAATAAATAATTTTTAATTTATTAACCATTTAAATAAAAACAAAATACAAAACCAGATCCGAAACAACTCAATGCCTTTACCACCTCAACAACATACAAAACCAGGTAAGATTAATAAGCCAGTAAGTTCATGATGGAACAGTTAATGACTTGCTGCCCAATTGGTGAAAATTCTTGCATCAAGTTCTCTCTGTACTGCTCAGAATATGTGCTTTTCTTAATTACTAACCTATAGATAATCCTGTACAACTTGATAATTAGATATATTATTCTCATATTGTCTTTAACCTTTTGGCTTTCGTAAATCGTTAGTTAGGAAGAAGAAATTTTAATCCACTATTAATCGTCAGCAAAATATTTTTAATGGCATCCATTCGGTTAGTTATGTATGGGGCTCATCTCAGTGCTTCATTGCAGGGTGGCCAAATCCTTACCAAATATTTTGACTCTTTAATTTAGAAATAATTTATGTATAATTGGAAAGGAAAAAAAAATCAAAAGTGAAAAGCCACAAACGAATATATATATATATATATATATATATATCCGTATGCATGTGAAGGTGGAAGTGGTCGAATAACTAATCCAAATTTTAGAGGGAAAAATTTCAATTCTATATTGATCTATTTAACGATAAATAACTCATCATGCTATTGAGTATTGGAACTTGGATAATCTATCATTATATTAATTGTCTTAAAAATTAATTTTACATTAATATTTTAAATTATAGAGATAAATATTTTATAGATGGCTTATGATGATTTATTTATGATTATTAACTGCCAATATGTACAAGATTGAAAAGAACAAGTTTATAGATGATCCAACTTAACTCGATATAAATGAAAGGAAAGAAAAGAAAACCGTTAATTAACTAACTGAAAGAACTCATATATTCTCCAATTTTGAATTCTCAAAAATAAATAAATAAATAAAAACAAAAACCCTTTGAGATCCAATTTTCAAATTTAATATATTTCTTTTGAAGCCTAACTTTGGTTTACTTGAGTTTCACAGGGCTATTACCTCTCCACTACGATCATACAACATTTTGACTCATCATCCTATGCCACTGTTCCCGAAATCGCATTCCTTGCCTCCACCAATTTGCTTCTCAATCTGTTAACCGATTAAGTTACGCCGCCCTTCTTTCTTCCTTATAAATATCCCCTCCATTTGATGCATCCATCCTACCCTTTTTCATTTTCGCTACTTTAGTTTCTCTTGTTTTACTTCAACATGAGGTCTCTTAAGGTCTTCTTTTTACTAGCTATGGGGTGTGTGTGAACCCAATGTCTGAGATTTGCTGAAAAGGGGTGTGTGTGAACCCAATGTCTGACAAGAAGCACTGTGGAGGTTGTAACAACAAGTGCAAGAAGGGAAATAGATGTGTGTATGGAATGTGCAGTTATGCATAGATATCAACCCATTTCTTACTTGGATCAGACAAACATTGGGTTCGTAATTTGAATATGTGTTAAAGTAGCTACGGTTGTGAATTTGAATGATGAATAAGAGCCAACTTGCTCTAGATGTAACCAGGTTACGTTGGTGTTTATTTATTCTTTATAAAAGTTTATTCATGTTATATATACTGTTAATTCTCTATTTACTTCAGGCTATTAAGTTGTATAATTTTATTTTAGGCATTTCAGAGTGATTATTCTCTTCAGGTTATTAAATAGTTATGGCAGTGAATTTGTGTGACGAATAAGAGCCAACCTGCTCCAGATTGTAACTAGGTTCCATTGATGTTATTTATTCTTTGTAAAGTTTGTTCATGTTATGCATATTATATTCTTGATTTA
>CATIWR010069186.1:0-24278 GCA_949677035.1 Omphalea diandra
AAAGCTTCACTTATTTTATAATCCTATGCCAACTTTTGAATTTCAACACATCAATTGTATGTGCTACATGACACTGCAAGATTTGGTATCAGAGCTTTAGCTCAACCAGCTCTTGGTGTTGCAAAAAAGAAAAAAAAAAAAGGAATTGCAAAATTTGTCCTGGATGTGTAGGCAGTTTGAGAAGGCAAATAATTTATCATACATCTGATCTTCATTCCAAGGAAATAGTACCTGATGTTGACTGTGATTGGGCTACAATATCTTTAAAGAGATCAAAATTAATTGTCTATCATAATATGTATGTCAATACATTACCTAAAAGAATTAAGGTTAGTGCTCTTTTCAATTCTATCCTAAATTTCTTTTGTATCGTTTAAATGCACAAGATTATAAATTCGTTACAAATCTAATTTCCAAAAACTTCGGACAAATTGATCCAATCATTATGGCCAATATGTCCAAGTTTTTCTTATTGAAGCAGAGATCTCTCACCCTAAAGGATTTGATGCAAGAGAATAACTATGGAAACTTCTATAGTTATCGTTCACATTATTGTAACAAGTTAAATTCATGCTATTATAGCAATGTCCTTTTTTCCAAACTAGTCTCATTTATGTTCGAATTAAATTAAACTTTATATAGAATAGTGAATTCCTTATTCTAGTAGGATCTAACAGTTAAGACCTTATTCTAGTTGCAGTTGTAGTCAACCCCATATTTCATTAGAATCTTATGTTCAAGCCTCATTCTCACGTGAGTTTGGCATATAAATACAGAAACGATTTTAGAGTATTTTAAGAAAAAACAACACCCTACTATTGGAGATATTTTTTTCGTCAATAAGCCAAACCTAAAATACAAGATTTCAATTTTAACACTCTTCAACAATATAAACATAACTGCATTATATAGAAATCCTTATACTCAAATCAACCACAAACAAGTGTTATTAACCAAGCATTTCCTACTAGTAGGTCCAAGGATTCCATGATTCAAGATAAACTCAACTCAACTCAGATTCACCCTTATTTAGTTTGGTTTAGCTCAAAAATCATAAAGGTCCAGAAATGCCATATATTTCCACATTTGCTTACAGCCTAATGATAAAACTAGTAGGACTTTAGGTCCCGTAAACACAAATTTCATTACCATTACTTTCACAGACTTGTTAATAGCATGCCTAGGCTAAAGATTCAATAGGTGGTAGGTCTAGTGCCTCCTCTAGTTAGAGCATCAGTGAACAACTTAACTAAGGAGTGAACCTAGGCACATGCTTTTTTCTAAGTGCAAATATCAACAAAGCCATGCCTCATATCAACAATTTCCTTTTTATATTCACTTGAAGTTGTTTAACCTAAACAACTGATAAAACTTGCATATTAGTTTATGATGCATCATGATCTACACAATTGAAAAAAAAAGAAGACAAATACTATAACATTTTCACTTGAAACAAGATCAAAGTAAAACAAGAATGCTATCCAAAAAGGAAAAAGAGAAGAGAAATAGAAGAAGAAGATCATGCTCCAAGTCGAGTTTCCATAGTCTCCTCCAACTAGTCTCTTCTCTGTCTCATTTTCTTGATCCTCCTGCATTCTTCAATTAAAGTTTTCCATTTTTTGAAAATCCTTTTTCCCCAATCCTCTCTCTTTCTGTCTCTTTATTCCCCAACCTCTCACCTCTATCTCCATACTCTTCCTCCCTCTTTTCCTTTGTTTTCCTTCCTTTTCATTAGCCTATTTTTGGGTACCTTTTTCACTTCTTTTTTTTTTTTTTTTTTAAAATGCATTCTATTAAACCTGCAACATTATTTTTCCTCAATCATATGGGATAGACTCTACATTGTTTGTCTCAAGAATGAGTTCTAGTATTTCTTTAAGCCCTTTTCCTTGGCCTACGTAGCACAGAAACAAAACCGTGAAAATGGGAAAAACATGGAAACGGACATGGAGAAACAACATTTTCTAAAAATTTGTAAAAGAAAACGTGGGAAAAATGTGAAAACAAGGAAATGTGGAAATGTTTCTGAAATGAGAAAACATGACTCAACAAAAGCTTCCGTGCTTCTTACCCTTGGCAGGGAACCTGGATTCTTTAGCAATTGCAAATTTTGCATGAGACTAGAGATCCTAATGGAACATATGTTCCACTTTAAACTTAAAACAAAGGAACATACATTGACTACATAACAGTAGTCTGCTGGATGCGTGATGCTACTTTTAAATTTTCTATGAAATTTTATTTCTTGTGTACCTCAGCTCTCAATAGCATGTGCAAATGCTTTATGCCAAGGCTTTAGGACCCCTTCATGTCTTAGTGCACCTTGTACATTTAATACAATGGGTTCAAAGCATCCTTTCAGTTCATCACATCTCTTCTTATCAACATAACTTCAATTGTAAAATCTAAACAACTGTATTGCTACATCCTTAGAAACCTTAAATTAAATTCCCAAATACTTTCCAGCCCTGATACCAATCGATCAACATAAAAGCATAGCAGGCAGAAATTAATACATTCCTTGACTCAATCAAATAGTTAAAAATGGACAAACGAAAAAGGCAAAAATTTTTTGATCATGTTGCTGTTGCATTATCATAATTCACTAGTATAACGGTACATGGTTTTGATAAAGAAATATAAGCCAAAACTTACCTTGGAGAAAGAAACACGCTTTTTAAACCATATAAATTCGAGTAAAACTATTGAGGGCGTAACAGCAATCTTGGCCATCTGATAGAAACCCACACTAGGAGAAAAAAAGGAACAACTTCTAAATACAAATTTGAAACAAAAATACTTGACTGAAAAAAAAAAAAGCATAAAAATATTAAACCTGTTGTATTTTAAGCTGACATTAGCTAGGCCAGTGGATAGAGACATAGCAAAGCCAAGAGTAAATAAAGACAAAATAGTTGATTTTGAAGGAGGAGATGCAGGAAGAATTGAAAATGCTTTTAAAATGGCCATCAGTGCCCAGCTTATTGAGTAGTGAATAAAACTCAGGCATATAGGGAAATGAAATCCAGCTCCTTGAAGCACCTGAAGCAAACAAAAAAGGCAACAGAAACTCATTTAAACAAGTTGAAAGGGATCAAATAATTAGATTAGACATCCAAACGGGGGAAAAAATTACCCATTTGTTCATGAAAATAATACCAATAGCAACCACAAAATTGAATGAAAGAGCAAAGACAGGACTGCAAAACCGTTGCTCATATCGCTTTGCACTTTCATGCAAGCTAAATTTGTTGAACAAAGAAGACCGCAATTCTTCCAATGCTCTGCCTGGGATTGATGAGCCAAATGGGGATCAATCAGTCACATATGTAAGCTATAATTCATCTCAAGAAGTAAGCCAAAAAACCAAAATCCTTTCTTATGACCCAAAAAATCAGAAACCCAAGTGAATTAGAGAAAAAAGAGGCAGAAAAGTGAAAGAAAACGAATAGGGAAGTTACAAATTACCTCTTTCCCCAGCATCACTGCCTTTGCGTTTGAGTATCTTCCTCACATCCTTTCTTACTAAGAAATTCACAATGTCACGACTAAACAGCATTTCTTCCACACTCACTCGCTCACTCTAAAATTTTCACTCAACAACCGGTGAAAGTGAGGCACTAGTCTTTGGACTTCCAATATATCAAAAAAAGGAACACAGAGAGGGGAGCGCCACGCGGGCACAAGTGAGCGTTGATAGTGGAAATCAGTTAGAACAAATCACGGCGTGAGTCTGAACAGCGTTAAAAAGGAACTACTGAAGAAAAATAAGTCACGGAGTTCTGTCTTCTTCTACGAGCTTGCAAGCTGTTTTTGACGATTGTCTTTGGACTAAAGTCTATTCTGGTCCCTCAACTCTTTTGAGATATCCAATTAGGTCTAATTTTAATTTTTTAGCTTATCAAGTCTAAAATTTTTGAAAAACAGCTCTAATAAGTCCTCATGTGCCAATGCCACTAAGAGTGAATAATACGCAATCAAACAAAAACAAATAAATAATTTAATTTTTAAAAAATTAAATATCACTTTGAAAATTCTTAAATTTACAATTTTTACTAAAACTATATGGTCATTAATGACCATATCTATTATTAAATTTCATCATCTCAAAATTTAAATACAACAACCAATGTGAAAATTAACATGAATAAAAGAAAATTATAATCTAGTATTATCATTTGAAACTCATCACCTATATATAAGATATTACAACTTCAAAATTTCAAAAGAAATTCTTATAAAATTTTAGAAACAAAATACAACTCACTTGATGTTCTTCTCAATATCTCATACACTAAAAATTAAAAGGCAAAGATATACAAATTACATATAAAGGATTTGATCCTCAAAATTGAAGAACACTTTACTTAAAAAAAAACAAACTATTATGATTTGGACCACCATAAAATGCAAAATCAAAATCTAGTTTTCTCATAAATTGTCCTAAACTTATATTTATCTCAAACACAAAAATTTAAAATCATATCACTTTTGTGAATCTTCTGCATCAACAATCTCACTGTCATGTCTATTATTATCACTATCACCATCAGCATTAACCCTTGCACCTAAAGATCAAGAAATTATACATTCAAATTAAGGTGAAGATCATACCTAAAGATTGCATATGTCACAGAATTTATAAATTATAGCTCAAGATCTTGAGGTACAAACTGTTTGACCTTACTTAGGATTTTGATCGATATCATCATTATTGCATCATTCACTATAGCCACTGCCATCACTATTGCCATAGTCAAAATTGGATTTATCCAAAGATAGATTTAGTATTAGTCAGTTATAAGGATATATGTAACATTAATTAAATATAAATGTGCTTATCCCAACTGCCCAACAAAAAAGAAAGTGGAGTAATGTCGACAAAAGACACTAGAGAGACACCCAAGCCAGCCATTGAGTCCATAGAGGACATTGTAGATGCTAAAATGAGTCCATAAAGGACATTATAGATGCTAAAATCAACAACGAGGATAGGCAAAGAGGGATAATAAAGGATTGAGGAGAATGATGTTGGGATTGAGGAGAATGATGTTGGGATTGAGTAGAATAGATAATGGACCTTGATGATGTAGGGGAAAGAAGGTGAGGAAAAAGAAAATAAAGATGAGAAAGAGGACTTATCGATGGTGGTGGTGACTAGTAAATAAGAAAATGATTTTAGATTAGCTTTAGACTTTGCATAGGAGTTTTGGAAGTAATGGAAATGAGGTTAATAAGAGTGAAGTAATGGAATGAAATAGAATGTTAATTACCTTATTCTGTTTGGGAGTTTTTTTAAAAAATAATATAAAGTTAAAAGAAATAATAACATTAATCTTATTTGGGGTTTTAAATATGAAAGAAGAGTTAATTAAAAATATTAAATTAATAATTATATCTAAAATACAAAATATTACTATAGAATATTTAGTAATTATCAAAATACTTCAAAATTATATTTGTCTTCTAAGATATTTTCTTTTTAACTATTTTTTCATTCCATTATCTACCCCAAGGGTTAAAAAATAGTGTTAGGATGTTAAGTGACGTAAAGAATTAACTTTTATCAACTTTCTCTCTATTAAAATCGTAATCTCAAACATAGTTAATTATTTATACTCATTTTCATTCTATCTTTTAATTTTCATTAACTTACTCCCATGCGGGCTCCTTAAAAAGTTAAATATCTCGACTTCATATTCCTATAAGGGTGGGTATGATACACACTTATAATAAGTTAAAATTGGATTTATTGACTAATAATTTTGGGCGTAATAGGTTGAAAAGTTAAAATTAGCCTTAATTGGATATACCAAATAGTTATGGGTCAAAATAAATTTTAATTGGATTTATTTTCTCTTTATTTTTTAAAAAAATTACAAAAATGTGAAAGGAGTTGAACTTGACATAAAGAGATATACAAACTATTCGACTGAGTCAGGTCATGTCCTTTCACTTTATTTTTAACTATTAAAAAAATTTGTGGGATAAATAATTTAACCCTTCGAAATTTACCATAAGTCATTGGCGAGCTATTTGAAATTTAATTCAATAAAAATTTAATCCAGCTTAACTCATTTTCAAATAAATTTTAAAAATTAAATTTGAACTTGACTCACTAATTTTAAATTAATTTTGAACGTATCAATTGACTTGTAAGTTCATGAATTGGTTTATTAATGTATTTATTTAATAGTTTAAATTTCATATTTTTTTCATAATTATAAAAGTATTTATTAAAATTTTTATGAAAATTATATAGAAAATAATACATTTTATGTTGCAATGTATATCTTTATAGCTTTTCATGCAAATACTAATATATTAATATTTTAGAATAAAATTTAAATTTAAACAATTACTAATAATTTTCTTTTATTCAAAAAAATTTAACTTAATTGAACTCATTGAGACCCGATGATATTAAACTCAAGTTTAACTTATTTATTAACTCAATTGAACTCAATTAAGTTCTAATTTTAATTGTGGTCTACTATATAAATTAATTTTTTCATTCATTACGATCTTAAGATACATTTTTTATGAGATGTAGTATTTTAAAATTTTTTTATCGCTGCATCTCATATGTTATTTTAAGTCTACCTCTTTTTTTCTTATCATCTTATATTTAATATATTTTGTTTCTAAATGGAGTTTATTCGTATATGATTCATGGCTAAACCATCTCAATTTACTTTACTGTATTTTACTTTTATATCTACAATCTTTATTTTCTTATAAACATGTTTGTTTTGGATCCAATCCATTCTTATATGGATGTACGTTAACATTTTTGTTTTTGTTATACTCATCTTTTGGCTATGATGTTTCTTTATCACATAACACTCACCATTATATATTAAGATTGGCCTAATCACTATCTTCAAGTATTTTTCTTCTAGTTTTCTTGTATTTTGTAATCTTACATAACTCCGATTGCATTACGCCACTTCACCCATCTTTTTTTTTTTTTTGCACTTTTATGATTCATATCCTCATTACTTTTTTTTCCATTTGAAGGATAGACCTCTATTTATATTATATGACACTACCACTCCATCTATATGGTAATTAACACCTTTTCAATTGCGAAAATATAGTACATTACGGTTAGTCTTACTCAGCTTCAACTCTTTTCTCCAAGATTATTCTTTATGATCCTAACTTTTTATTAACCTCATTTTGTGTTTCATCAATAAGAACTATCATCTACAAGCATCACATACTAAGATATATCATTTTGGATAAGCTTAGTAATATTATCCATTACTGATAGTCCTTTGATTGTCGAAAATGGTAGCCAATTAGGTGAACAAACGTAAGATAGGAGGAATGTGTCCTTCACAATCACTCTGATACTTAAATTAATATAGAAACTTGAGAACTTGAAAACTTAGAGATTTTTAGAATGAGAGCAGATAATAAAAAATCCTAGCAAAAAACGTACCTTAGTTGCAAAGGGGATGATTATTTATACCTTTGTTGGTTTTAGACTCTTCCCATATATGTCAAAAACAATATTCATTAGGTTTGTTCTTATTATTCTGAAATATGTGAAAAAATATGTACTGCATAATCGTCCTTCGTTGGTCGAACGTTAAGGGTATAACTATCTTTCGCTAGTCAAACGTTGTGTGGTTCTAGTTTGCAAGTAAACTCTCTGAATGTTATTGTTTGCAAGTAAACTCTCTGAATGTTATTATCGTTTGGTTATATTATGTATCACCTTTAGTAATAATTATCCAATCTTAAGGACATGTTGTTCACATAGAGGACACGTGTTTGTTGCGATGGTGTTCGATTAGATGAACGTTATTAATTACTAAGTAAAAATGTATGATTTTAAAGTAGTTTATCCTTTTTATACCTTTACCATCCAAACATTGATAACTGATGCATGGTGAGCATCTTGGAGTTTTGTGGTTGTGCTCGAATAAGTGAAATCTTAATAATAATTCTTAACCTTTTATCAATCATAGGGGTTCAAGAGAACATGAGATCATACTTTGATACAATCTCATTGATATGAGAGTGAACCATCAGGGAATCCACAAGAAGGTCTCTTGATTAATAGAAGACCTTTAGGAATCAAGGGGCCAATAAAGATGGTACTTCGAATGCTTGAATGGAATAGCCACTCGATTTTGATTAGAATAAAATTTCTAGCAAGGAAGAGTTTTGATCTCCAAATTAGTCAACTAAAAGACTCAATCCATTTTCACTCATCAAAGATTGGATTCAAAAATTGGATACAACTTGTGAAAGTTGTTAGGCACCCCTAAATCTCGTTATATTTTAATTTCACCCTTTTATTTTTGAAAGTATCAAAAATAAATTTACTCTGTTTCACAAAGAATTTGCTTTCTATATTTTTGGTCTCTTAAATAATTTTTAAAAATTTAATTATTGAAATAATATATAATATATTTTAAGAATATTTCAAAACAATATCATATAAGTTAGTCTAAACTAGTAATTTGCATATAAAAATGATATCGTAAATACGAGTTAAGAGATTAGCTTGTGAAGGTAAAAGCAATCAAGCCACTATTCATTCCATGAAGGAATGTCATTTTACTTTATTTATTTATTTAGATTTGGAGTCATTTATTTTGATTCATATCTTGTAGTGGATTGACTTTGGATAACATAAAAAGTAAGAGTTTAGGACCCAAAAGGGTGTTAGAGATATCACAATCAATACTTAAGAGATAAATCATTGCTTCCATTTGTGATATAAAGGGATATAAAAATGAAAATTATTAGCATTAAAAATGAGCAGAATGAAGGTAAAGATTTGAAAAGTGAAATAAAAATTAATGATGTCATAGCTACAATTTTTTTATGATGAGGAAGAAGTAGTTACTTTAGTTGGAAACGAAGACAAGGAACATATTGTTATATATGGTGGCGTAGATTCAACACTTTCTCATCATGTTGCTCTTAGAAAAGAATTCTTCATTGCGAATAAAGCTAAGTGATTTTGATACTGTGAACAATTAATTCAAGCAAACTCGAAATAACTTGAATATTTTAGGGTCAGATATGGTGAGAGTCAACTCAATGGGTCAGATCAAACTGATCTGAATAAGTCAACCTGTAACCCGATCCATTTTGATCCTATGATAATAGAAAAAAAATTTATTAATATATATATATAGTAGAATAGTTAAAATTAAAAAGAATTTTTTAAAAAAAATACTTAAATTATTTAATTAAATTCAAATTTTATTTTATTTTTTAAAAAATATGTTGATATTTTTATAGTTTCAACAAATTTACCAATTTTACTGTATCTTTTCATCTGCCTAAATTATAATTTTTTATTTATAATAACAAGTTATTTAGTAAGAATAAATGTTATTTGTTGTGATAAAATAATTTTATCATTTTTATAAAATTATTTAACACAGTTACAAAATATTATTATGACTATATGATTTCTTATATCTAAGTCGGTGGGCAATAAAAATTTGACACCAATATATTGTGATAAAATATTATGGTAAAAGAGTTTCTAGCATAATTTATCTTAAATGCTTATTTGTTATAATAAAAATTTTTGGGCTCAATGACTCAAAATACTTAAATCTTTTCACAAATTTTTTAATTGTATTCAAAGTTTTCAATTGAGTTAATTACACCCTAAATTGATGAATTAATTTTTTAATTATACCCCAAGTCAAAATTAGTATATAGTAAAGTATATATTTAGACTCAATTCACTCTTATATTTTTTTAATTAGTTTAATTGGATTCAAATTTTAGTTTAATTTTTACTAAAATAATATTTTTATTTTTACTCAATTTAAATAATTTTTCACAAAAAAATAAAAATTTTATTCTTAGTTTAGTCGATAAATAATTAATTTAATGTTTTTAGTTATAAAATTTTATTTTATATATTTAAATATTAAACTAATAAATCCTTAAATTTTATTTCAAGGATTAATTTTTTAAGAATGTTTAGGTTCATATCATGTAATTGATTTTTTAAATATTTCTTATAAATTTTATTTTAAATGATTTAAATAATTTATTATTTAAAATATATAAATTAATTTTTAATGAGAGATTGGAAGAAATTTTTTAAATGAGAGATTGATAATTTCTAAATTTAAATTTTAAGAATTTTTAAAATTTTAAATTTAAATACAAAATTATCATATAAAGTATATAATAAATTTAATTAAATAAAAATGAATAAAAAATAAAAAAGTATCATTTTAATTAAGCTCATCTAATTATTTTTTGAATATTTATTAAATTTTTTATTTTAAATGATTTCAATAATTTATATTTAAAATATAAAAATTAAAATTTTTCAGAGAGATTGAAAGAAAAAAATTTTAATGAGAAATTGAGATTTTTATGAGTTATAAATTAAAAATTAAAAATTTTATAGGTTTAAATATAAAATTCAATTTCTTCATGTAAGAGTATATATAATAAATTTAAATAAGTAAAAGAAGGATTAAGTTGAATACAAAATAAAAATGTCATCTTAATTGAGTTAATGTAATTAATTTTTAAAATATTTTTTAAAGTTTTTATTTTAAAATAGTTTATATTTTTTAAGGAGAGATTGAGAGAAATTTTTTTAAATGAGAGATTGAGAGATTTTATGAATTATAAATTGAAATTTTTTAAATATAAATTTAAAATTATAAAAATTCATCATATAAAAGTATATAATAGATTTAATTAAACAAAAATGAGATAAATTGAATAAAAATAAAGTATCATCTTAATTAATCTCATGTAATTAATTTTTTAAATATTTCTTAGAAGGTGTTTATTTGAAATAGTTTAAAATTTTTTTAGTTAAAATAAAAAATTAAATTTACAAGAAGATTGAGAGAATTTTTTTTTAAAAAAAAAAAAAGAGAGATTAAGAGATTTTATGAATTGTAAATTTAAATTTTAAATTTTTAAATTTTTAAATTTAAATATAAATTAGAATTCATCATACAAAAGTACATAATAAATTTCAGAAAGTAAAAATTAAATTAAATTGCATAAAAATAAAGGTATCATATTAATTAAACTCTAAAAATTGAGTCTAAATATGCATTTTACTAAATTTTGATTTTGACTTGAGGTATAATTAAAATCAATTCGTCAAATTAGAGTGTAATTGACTTAATTTGAAAGTTTGGATAAGATTAAAAATCACATAAATGTTTGAATTTTTTAGGTCATTAAACTAAATTTTTACTATAATTTTAAATGATTTAATACATAAAAGAACTTTATCACAAGTTTATTTATTCTTATAATAATTGTGATAAATTTAATTTTTATCATGATGAACTCATATATTAAAATAAAATTAATTTTATCATGGAAATTTTTATTATAATACATAAAATTTTTTGTAATTAGTGATTTATTATCATTAAACATTATATGTTTATTTATAAATTAATTTAAATTTTGATATATAACTTGAATATAATTTTATAAGGATTTAGTTCAATTGTTTGTTTTCATTATATATAATGATTTGCTTCAAAAATAAATTATATTTAATTTATTAAGCATTTGAATCAAAATAAATTTTTTAATCAAGTTTTGTTTTATATAAAATTTGACTAAAAATAATTTTTAAGAGGAAATTATTATTTTTTCTTAACAAATTATGAGAAAATATTGCATAAATGATAAAAAAAATTCAAATGCATATTTTAAAATCAAATAACAAATCACCGACTCGACCCAAAATTTTTTATGCATACATAACCTATCCAAAATCACCTCAACCGGAAAATGGCTCAAACCAAAAATGATCAAATCCAAAATAACTCGACCCATTTGACACCTCTAGTTGTGGCTTATATAAAATTAATGCAAAAATTGTCAATTATGACTTGAAGAATGTCAAAAATGATTGAAAAAAAAAAGGTTATTGCTATAAGAAAAAACATAAGATTTGCACAAGCTGAAATGTCCCCCCCGCCAAAAAAAAAAAAAAAAAAAGAGAGAGAGAGAGAGAGAAAGATTTAGGATATTTGATGCTAAAAACGTTTTAGACATTATTGAAAAAAGGGCATTCTTCAACGTTAAAGAATATGTTAAAATCTATGCATGATAAGAGTATGAATTTCTTGAATGAATAAAATTATGAGAATTGTAATGCTCGAAACAAAGATAGCAAAAAAAAAATGGTTAACATTTATGCCAAATAAGTAGGTGAAATTTTAAGTTCAAGTAAAGAGGCAGAAAAATGAACATATGTTAGGCGACAGATTATTGAGTCCAAGGTGTAGGCAATGTTTTAAAATTGAATTGGAGATCAAATTGGTCATTTAATTAATTTTTAATTTAGTTGATTTGGTTTAATAATATTATGTTTAAATACATATTTAAATAATACCAAAAAATTTAAAATAATAAAAAATGAGAATTTTTTTTACTGTTTAAATTTTGAGTGAAATTGTATAATTTTTTAAAATTTTAGGTTTTTGAACAAAATGATATAATTTTAGAGTGAATCGATTTTATTTGATTTTAAATTTTGGCTTTTTTCATTTTAATCAATTTCTTTAATTTTAATAATTATTTATTAATTAAGTTTAATATGAAATTAAATTAAAATCAATTTTCAATTTTATTTGATCCATATATAGGGTCAGATTCTGAAAACAAATATGTAGCGCATGTCAAGAATTTAATTAAGAAAGAAAAAAGGAAAAATAAATAAAGAAGGAAAAGTTAGCTTGAACGGCAAGCACGTGAAAGAAAAAGCACAAATTAAATTTAGTTTGTAGCTTGGCTAGCCGACTTGATAGCAATATAAAAAAAAGAAATATTGTTTCCATTTGATGGTGGTGGCAGCATAAACCAAGAGAAGAAAAATGTAGTGACAATGTGTGCGCTAATGAGTTGCAGCAACAACGACAAGCAAAAACAAAAAAAAAAAAATCCTTAAAATAAGTATACTGTCCCGTTCAACGAGTATATTTCTCTCAGAATTTAATTGCTATCTGAGCCAAAATGAAATTTTTTTAGAGTTGCATGTTATCTCTTTCGCCCGAAAGAGGCTTGAGGCAGGGCTGTCCACTCTCTCCCTATTTATTTATCTTATGTGCTGAGGGGTTATCTACTATGATGAAACAAGATGAAACTAGAGGTTTAATTCATGGTAGTAAGGTATGTAGCCGGGCTCCCAGCATTTCCCACTTACTTTTTGTTAATGATAGTTTCTTCTTCTCCGAAGCTACTTTGGATGAGTGTAGAGCTACGAAGGATATTCTTACTGAATATGAAAGTGAAGCTGTCAACTTTCAAAAATCCGGCATCTTTTTTAGTTCAAATTTTGATTGGCGGTTTGCGCGACAGTTTGATGAATGAGCTTGGGATCTTCAATCCTCTGAACACTAGCACGTATTTAGGCCTCCATTCATTGATTGATAGAAGTAAAAGGGCGGCTTTTTAGTTTTCTCAAAGATCGTATGTGGAGAAAACTTTTTGGTTGGCATGGTAAGCTACTTTCACAAGTGGGCAAAGAAATTCTTATCTGTAGCGCAGGTTATACACCTGATAGTCCTAGCTTGCTTCATAGACCAGTGAATGTGATAAGTTGGGCCAACAGGCAATGGCCAAGACGGTGGAGTGTTGGAGCGGGCATACTGAAGGATTCCGGTGGTGGTGAGAATAGCCGTAGTGAAACGAGAAGAGGCAACAATGTAGTAGTCCTTGGGTGACGCGTGTCATGTGACTAAAACTGCAACTGATTGACCAACATGAACATCAAGTGATTCATAGACCTCTTGCAATGTATGAGAAACTTCAACAAGTATTGCATGAGTACATTTCTATTACCTAGCTCTTTGTGTAAAGAGCTTCAGAGGATGATGAACTCTTTCTGATGGAGAACTTCACCGAATGGAAGGCATTGCACACATTAGGCTTGTTGGGAGAAGCTTTGTGCTAGGAAAGAGTTAGGTAGGTTGGGTTGGCCATTTGCAATCTTTCAATCTTGCTAGGCTTGCAAGCTTGGAATCTCGTTTCTAATCCTAATGCTTTCTTTTGTCGTATCATCAAAGCTAGATATTTTCCAAATGAGAATTCCTTGACGGCTAAATTGGTTAACAATCCAACCCTAGTTTGGAGAAGCATAAGGAGTGCGATTCCTTTCTTTGTTGACGAGTGTAGATGGAGAATTGGAGATGGTGGGAGCATTAATATATGTCGGGACTCTTGGGTTTTGAATTACAATATGGCTTTGAGCTTTGTACTCCTGTAGTGCCGGGTATGGAAGAGCTTGTGATCTGTGGGTTCCTGGTTATTTTGATTGGGATGTTGAACTACTTATGGATTTGTTGGACCCGAGAGATGTTGAAGCGATTCTTGAATTGCCTGGTGGTCATGAAGGAAGAGTGAATAAGCTTATTTGGCACTTTGACAAGCGTGGTATCTATTCGGTGAAGACTGGCTATCGAGCTATCATGGACAGGTCTCGAATGGGTGGAATTGACGGAGCTTTTAAAGACTGGACTAGTATTTGGCAGTTGAAAATCCCCTGCCAAGATGAAAATGCTTGTATGTAAAACTTGCAATGGCTATCTTTTCACACGGGAAAATCTCTATCTGAAGGGGATTAATGTCGCAAATGAGCGTCTTATGTGGAGAAGTTGGAGAACACAATTTACATCTGTTTGTGGTTGTCCCTAGGGACGGACCCAAGTTGGAGGTGGGAGTGGCCCAGGCCCCTCCCAATTATTTTTTTTTAAAAAAAACCTAAATATAAATAATGGAAAAAAAGAATCGATCACTGTGAATAAGAACTTTGCCCTCCCCTCTCTTGCCAAAGTCAATGATGGCTCCCCTCATTTAAAACAGAATAAAATAAAACAACACACTTTATCAATTAAAAAAATAAAACAAATCCTTCGAAAAGAAAAACGATGAAAGGACGGTTTACTTTTCTTGAAAGAAGTAAGAAACAAAACTTCTCCTTTTCTCTTTGTTTGGTGCCTATTCAAACCAAGAAAAAAAAGAAAGGCTTTCATCCCTCTGTCATTTGCAAATTCCAGTCGCAGCGTTTTTGTCTTCATCAGTTTACCAGATGTCCTTTTAATTTCTTTCATTTTTTAATTTATTTAATTTACAATTTATCTTTACATAAATTTGATTTAGAGATTTCATATTATTTAGCTAAAATTCATATATATATATATATATATATAAGAAGATTCTTTCAAAAAAGAATGAGAAAAAGATTATCTAATGAGATTTAACTGTTTAGTTAAATGATTATTTTGTAATGAGTTTATTTTTCTTTATTTATGCATAAAATCGTATAAATAAACTGTAACTTAGTGTTAATTTTAGATATATAACTTTGATTGAGTATATGTCAATCAAATATATTTAATTTTTATAATGATGATGATTTGTTTAGATGTTATTGCAGCCTATTAATTTTTTTTTTTTGTTTTGATAAACAGCCTATTTATCATCAAAGCTGTTATATTTCCATAAATTCAATTAAATCAACTAGAACTTCTTGCTAATTTCATGTACGTAATTTTGCTTGAATTGATATGAATGAGAGCATTTTAATTGTTGCTCAAAACATTTTAGTTATTGTATAAATTATAGATAAACCATATAATTGGTTGCATGCCTGAAAGATTTAGACAATTATAATTTATTTAGTTGTGTTTGTTTTTTCGTAGATAGGAAAACCATCTACAATCAAATTGTTCTATAAAGAACGAATGACAAAATTTCAAAATCTACTAAGAAGTCAAGTTCTATAGATGTAGATTCTTTGAATGTTGATAATTGTCCTACAAAGTCTCAAAGGGTTAAAATAAAAAAAAGGGTTTGATATCAATTCATTGCAACATGATCTAAGATTATAACCATAAATATGGGAGTATCTTATTGACCAATGTGATGAAAGTTGGAGAGATTATATTAAGAATGGTCCATATCAATGTATACTTTCAAAATATCTAAAGTTTGGGGAAACACATGCTCATAGGTGTCAACCGTCATGGTTTAAGTTATTTCCATCATGGCTGAAATATTCTCTTGGCAAGAATGTTCAATTTTGTCTACATTGTTATCTATTCCATGAAAAAAAATGGACCTTTTAGATTAGATGCATTCACTATTAATGGATTTCAAATATGGAAGAAGGTGAAAGATGACAAAATTTGTGCTTTTTTGGCACATATTGGAAAAAATATCACATCTCCTCATTAAAATATAGAGAAAACATATGTAGATCAATGAATTAACCATCTCATATTATGAATAGTTTTCAGAGACTTACATCTCAAGAAATTGTTGAAAATAGACTTCGACTAAAGGCTTCAATTGATGCAATCAGGTGGCTTGCATTTCAAGGATGTGCCTTTAGAGGTGATGATGAGTCTAAAACATCAATCAATCGTGGAAATTTTTTGAAACTTTTAAGCTTTATAGGTTCTTACAATGACAAAGTAGTTGAAGTTATAAATAAAGCTCCAAAAATGCCTCGTACACATCCCTATGAGTGCAAAAACAAATTTTGCAAGTCATAGCATCTAAAATGAAAAATGTTATTTAAAGAAAATTGATGATGCAAAATTTTGCATAATTGTTAATGAAGCTAGAGATTAGTCTAAGAAGGAACAAATGTCAATTGTCTTGAGATTTATTGACAAAAATAAGTATGTGAAAGAATGATTTTTAGGACTTGTTCATGTTAAGGACACTATTGCATCAACATTGAACGAAACAATCTTTTCAGTCCTATCTAGACATAATCTTGATTTTCATTATATCCTAGGATAAGGTTATGTGGTACAAGTAATATGAAAGAATAGTGAAATGGTTTACAAGCATTAATTTCAAATGAATACTCTTATACTTACTATGTTCATTATTTTGCACATCGTTTACAGTTGGCATTAGTTGCGACATGAAAGGAAACTTTCCTCATTCATCACTCTTTCACCAAGCTGCATAACATCATCAATATTGTTGGTGCCTCATGCAAGCGTAATTACCAATTAAAAGCAGCCCATGCTGAAAATATTGCTCATTTACTTGCAAATGATGTACTTGAGAGTGGAAAAGGACTTAAACAAGTTGGTTTTTTACAAAAGGCAGGTGATACTCATTGGAATTCTCATTTAAAATCCATTTCTAGCTTAATCAAGATGTTTAGTGTAACATGTGAAATTTTTCTAAACATTATTGAGGATGGGCTACACCTGCTCAGCGTGTGGATGCAACATATAAGGTAATGACTTCTTTTGAATTTTTTTTTTTACATATCCTGGAAAAATTTTTATGGATTTCTAACTTACTTTATCAAGCCTTACAACTTAAATCTTAAGATATTTTGAATGCAATACATCTTGTTTCATCTACTAAGGCATTCATTCAAAAATTAAAAGATGATGGATGGGATGACTTACGTGCAAAAGTGAAATCTTTTTGCGAAGCATCAATATCCATGTGCCTAATTTGAGTGCCCATTATCTTGTAAGAAGAGGAAGGGCTCACCATTAGGACAATAATATTACAATAGAGTATCCCTACAAATTTCACATTTTCAATGTTGTGATACATACCCAATTACAAGAATTGAACAATAAGTTCAATGACAACACAATAGAGTTACTTACTAATAGTTCAATTTTGGATCAAAGAGAGATGTGATTGTCATTCAAAATTGATGATATTTATAAGTTGATATAAAAGTTTTACCCACAAGACTTTGCAGAGTATGAAATGTTACAATTGAAGGTGCAATTTGAACATTTTGAACATGGACAACTTTCTTAGTATGTTGTCAACTATTTTTGATTTATGCCAATGGAAGGTGAAAACTAGAAAATAAGAAATCTATCCACTTGTGTACAAGGTGGTAACTCTTATTCTCACACTTCCAGTTTTTACATCTACAATGGAGCAATCATTTTCAGCAATGAATATTAAAACAATGTTTTGTAATAAGATTGAAGATGAATTTCTTTCAGACTGTATGCTAATGTATATTGAAAAACAAATTGCCAAAAAGTTTAGCTTAGATTCACTTAGATGATTTTCATGATTTGAAAGAACGAAAATCTAAATTTTAATATATTTTATGTTGTTATTGTGTTAGTTTAAATTGATATTATATTGTTTTTAATAAGTAATATTTGTTATTAGGTATATAAATGTAAAATATGTCATTTTTATTAATTATTATAACAAAAAATTTATATATCTAAAATCAGTTAGCCCTTCCCAAAATGCAATGTTGGATTCGTCCTTGGTTGTCCCTATGTTGTCCAGTGTTAGAATGTGGTTGATTTTCTTTAGTTGATGTTATGGTTGCAGAGTTTATGGGTTGGTTCGATGTTAGCAACTGTTAATTTCCAAACAAAAGAAAAGGTTTGCATGATTATATGGGACTTTGGCAACAAAGAAATAATTGGTTGTGGAATGAAGCTTTTGTATCTTTCGATCGTTGTATTTATGTAGCCATGAGTTTTTTATAGCAACTTCAAGCCGCGAACAGTGGCCAATGCAACACCATTTCCAGCTCTTCTCATCCCGACATTGCTCATTGGTCTCGACCTGGTATTGGTACTCTTAAAATTAATGTTGATGTTGTCATCCATGAAAATAGCAGGACTATAGGTATCAAAATGATTCTTCATAATCATGCATGAAGCTTTGTAAAGTGTGGGACTATTGTTTTATCGTGTTTGTTTGATGCTCGAATTGCTTGTTAAATGTTTACAAGTTGTTCACAATTTTTCATAAAGTTTTATCAATCAATTTAGTGTTCAGTAAAACTTCTTATATACCTAAACTACAAAATCAATCGTTGGAGTACTTGAAGTTAAATATGACAGCTTTTTTTTCAAACTAGCCGTTAAAGTTAACAACAACTATTGTTTCTCATCAACGTCTGTCAAACTTGTAATGGATAGTTCTAACATTCAGTGATCTCAACTTCAATGCTCGTTGGCTTAGATTAACGCCTTTTATGGATTTCCTAGAAAGCATGAACTTGGTGCTTTCTATTTCAAATTTTGCATAGTTATTTTCCACGCTTGTTGAGAAACTCTCAATGCCTGTTGGAAACTCCTTTAATGCCTGTTAAGAAGGGCCAACACCCATTTCGAGTTTCAAAAGCTTGAGCTCAATTTTAGGCACTGTTCCAACACATGTTGCTTAGCTAGATCAACACCCACTGTGAATCTTCAACTCTAGTGGTGAGGTTCGGCACAGCTCAACTTGGAGCACTTATTCAACGCCCGTTTTGAAGCCCGAAATACTTTGGGTACTACATATGTTTTTCAACGCTTGTTGCAAGTTGTCCAATGCATGTTAGATATTCACAAGGCCCGTTTGGAATCTCACAATGCCCGTTTGGATTCTTACAATGTTCGTTGGTTGTCCCAAACTACACCTCTTACACCAAAACACTTAGGGTCACATATCCTCCAAACATTATCACAACATTCTCCCCCTAGAAGATACAAAAACACTAAAACACAAATATTAGAACTTCTCAAGTTTTTGTCATTATTTTGTTATCATTCAAACATATCATTCAAAGTAGATAAGTAATGTTAATGCCTTGGGGTCACATGTTCTTCAAACATTTTCCCCCTTGACAGAACAAAAATCAGTTATGAAAAGAGAGAAAATTATGTTTGTTAGAGGTTGAATATGATGTCTACATTTTAATTATTGTTATGTTTGTTATTTAATGATTGTTGCATAAACCAAAAACAAACACAAAATAAATATTTTTTCTATAAACTATTTTTTGTAATTAATTTTTAAAAATTTTGAACTGGTAAACCTAAAATAATTTTTGAGCTAAAAATCAGTTATAAAGAAGAGAAAATCATGTTTGTTAGAGGTTGAATATGATGTTTAAATTCTAATTGTTCTTCTTCTTTTTTTTTTTTTTGTTTATCAGTTATTGTATAAAACAAAAGTAAATAAAAAATAAACTTAAAATAAATATTTTTTCTGAAAATTATTTTTTGTAATTAATTTTTAAAATTTTTGAACTGGTAAACCTAAAATAAAAGTAAATAAAATAAAAGTAAACATTTTTCTGTGCATAAATATATGTTACTTGATGTTATTATAAAAAAAAACATTTGTAAACTATTAAAAAACCATTTGTAAATTAGTGATAAACCAAAAATAAATCAGTAATTAACCATTCATAAACATTTTATGGTGTAAAAAGAATTACTAGTGATAAACTAAAAATAAACCAGAAATAAACTATTCATAAATATTTTATTGTGTAAGAATAACTAAATGTAAATATTATCTTTAACCTCTAGCAACTCGATTTTCTCTTTTTATGACTTATTTTGACTCAAAATACGGTTATTTTTAACTGTTTGGCATCTATAATATATCAAAATTCATGATTTTTTTATCATAAATAATAAAATAAACATTAAAATCATATTAAATTTATTTTAGAGAGAGAAACATATATAATAAAGAACTTTTTCTCTCTAAAATATATTATCAAATTCACAATATGTGCGAAAAAACAAGTTTGTCTTTATATTTTTGTTTCGATAATATTTTTTGATATTTTCGTTTTAATGATATTGTGTGCTAGAAAAAGAAGACAAAGAAAAACTGATGAGTAGGATTTAAAAATAAAAATTATAGATTCCTTTTCTTTTGTTTCGCAGATATTTAATATTTGATTGATGAATTCAAATGTATAAGGTAAGAAGATATTGATTGTTATTTTTTTGGATTTGTGTTGATTAAATTTGATTAAGAAAATAAAGAAAAGAGAATAAATTTAGAATTTTTATTTGAAAAATAGTTTTTTCAAAAATAATATTTGGTTAAAAGTGTATTTGTAATTGATTATTAATTTTTAGGTAATCATATCCATTTTCCTATTTAATTCAGCATTGTCATTCTATTGCTCGCTTATGCTCTAACGTTAGTGTGAGTTTTGTTAGGAGACAAGCAAACGGGGTGGCTCATGCCTTAGTAAAGGCAGCCCGCTTTGATGGTATTCCCACTGAGTGGTAAGAAGCCCTTGAGTTTATTAGGACTGCCTTGCTATTTGATGCAACTCATTCTTGATTAATGGAAGTTCTTTTTCCTTCAAAAAAAAAAACATTGATATTGAGTTTTAACTTTTAAAAAATGTTTTTAATATTCAAAATTGGATAATCAAGTCATTTTTAATATTTAAAATTAGATTATCGAGTCATTCAGATAAATTTTTAGATGTTTTAGATTGATTTTAACTGTATGATTCAAGGTTTTTTTTTTCACTCATATTAAAAAATAAATTGATTTCAATTTAATTTATACTTCAGATCAAAATTTATTCTCTCTAATTAGAATTCACAGCTTGATAGCATTTGAGACAAATCTAATATCATTGAATTATACATGTTTATAAAATACAGATTAATGATTAGTTTTTAGATAAATGAGTTCAAGTTATAAGAAAAAAAAAACTATAGCAAGCAAAAAGTATACTATGCTATTTTCCACTTGCAGCAAATACCTAGAAAATAATTATATAAGCTATAGTAAACTAAAGACAAATAAGGTTCAGATCACATGCAGATGACTGTGCAAATACCGATGGCCAAAATTGTTTTAAACACTTAAATGTTGCCTTTTAAATTGCCTTGTTTTCTTGCAAAGTCAAAGCCCCAGTAGCACATAATAAAGTATTGTGATGGGCAACGCAATCAACATTCCAAAGATAACCCTGCAATAAAATTTCAAAAGAAAATTATAATATTAAACTATTTTTAGAGACAAAATAACTCCTTAAAAAAATGAATATTCTGAAAGAGGTAAAAAAAAAAAAATGCTTCGTATAGTAACTACAAATAATGAAAAACTAAGATGAAAAATTACAACGTGAAGATAAAATTTTCTTTTGTTAGATTATTCAGTATTTTTAGACCTTTTGAGTACGAGACTAATCCAGATTTAAGCAAAATTTTTCTACCGGATTTTAGATGAGAAGATAAATATTTTGTTACACTTGATGTAGTATTTTGAATTGTGTATTAACTTACGCAGTGCTAAGAATGTCAGCGTGGACGTTGTATTCCTTGGCAAACACAAATGGAACAATGCCTTGGGGAAGAGCTGCCTGCCATTGTAATTAAATTCAACTACTCAACAATATAATTAAAACAGAAAATTGCTCCTCTAAAAAATGATAAATAAAAATAGGACCTGAACAATGGCCACATGTAGAAGAGGGCCGTGAAGACCAACGGCAATAGAGGTTGCAGCAATCACAGCTGGGCCCGTCAAAAACCTCACAGCCATAGCAAATGACGCCACAGATTTTCCGCAAGCTATAATCTTCGGTTGCAAAGCCATGAATAAACCTGTTGAAACAATTCTATGTAATTAAGTGTTATTTATCAATTGAAAGAATTTTTATCCAAAAAGAAAAGTCTTTCAATGAAGCAAACATAATCACTGTATCGATGTTAATATACCTAAACTGAACATGGCCATTCCCAGACCTGCATCTGATAATATTGATATGGATCCTCTTACAATTGATGGCATTTGGATGCCCCACCTTCAGACAACAAGAAACTAAAACAAATATCATTACTGCTCACAACTTAAAATAAATATTATTACTGCTCAAAAGGGTACGAGTATTAACGCAAGACAGAGTTGATTCTTAATGACCTGTAAATCATCTTATAAACAGTTTCTTTGCAGAAATGCAAATCGAAGACTACGTACTAAATGCGTTCATCTTCTCCACATCTCACAAAACTAAAAGTACTAGGAGACACTTTATGCACCGGGTCAGCCTTTTATGTCATTATTATACCAAGCACATATGATTTCATTACCTGAATGATATAACTGATATCTTAATTTAGCGGTCAGATGATACTATTTAGAAGCGAACGTCACTTTCGAATAATCCCCCTCTCCGATACTTAAAAAAAAAAAAAAAAGAAAAATACCTGAATGATATGAGAGACCATACTACGCCCAGAAGGCTTGAATATGTGTTAGGGTTCCTTATGAGCTTTCTCCAGACCATGATAAATATGAGCCTAGTCATGACACTTGCTGGAGGCATCTGATGCTTCTTTGAACCATCCCCTTCCATATCCATTTTCTTTTGGCAACTGAAAGGAGATCCATTTGCTGAATACTTTGTTCCATTCTCTATGTCCGCCTCCTTTTCTCGATTAAATTTCCCAGCAGGACTCATATTTTCAATTAATTCTTGCATGGCTGGATGAAGATTATTTTATTTACACATAATTAATTAATTGCAAATTCTCATTTTTATAAATATCAATCAGGTGGGAAAAAAAAGAAAAAGAAGAACATAAAATTTGTTGTTCACCCTTTGAAGCTGCTGTTTCATTTTGAAGACCAACAACTTTTGAAGCAAAGTCAGTAGACGCTGCTCTATTAACTGCATGTCTCAGGTTCCCTTCAGAAACTGGAGAGGCACTTGAGCTCCAAACGAACATGTGGAGCTCCTTTGCATTTGCACCACCACTTTCCTTCTTCTTATGTCCTCCACCACCACTGGTAGACCCTGAAAACATAGGATTGGGAGGCGGGTAGCTGTTAAACAGCTCCCCACTCATACTTCTCCCTCCTCTAATTTTCTTCTGAATCTTCAACATCTCCTCGTCAAAATTTGATGTCCTAGGAGTGCCGCCTTTAGAAGATTGCAATGAGTAAACATCACCAATACCTCCCTGGAAACTATTTGTGTATCCATGTTTAGGACTAGCTGCTGTCTTGCTACCGAACATTGCATAAAAATCTGTCTGATTAAAACTTGAAGCTCTTGGCGTTGGTTCTCGAGAAGATTGCACTGAGTAGATCTCTACACCCGTAAGATTGGAAACTCTTGGGGTCATAGAAGTTAAAGAGTTCAGTCCATGTGACTTGTTAAAAGAAGAAACCAGTGAAGAGGCGGTAGATCTTCTCACAACCACATGGAGCTTACCATCATCCCCGATCTCAGCATCTGCTTCTAATGGTTCCCGACCATTGAGCGAAACGACATCAGAATCAACCCTGAAAGAGGTAATAGATCCGGCTGTCTCAGGGAATTGCTCGGAGATAAGTAACTTGGCTCCTCTATATTCGAACAAGAAGAGCATAAGGGTATACCAAATTACACTTTGCAAGACCACAATCTGAACCATAAGACTCCCCGAGAAATCTCCATACATGGCTTTCAAAAGTGGGATGCCCATCACCAGAGTGTTGGGGAGGGTAGAGAGAGAGAAGAGAGTGATCATCCA
>CATIWR010069196.1:0-14270 GCA_949677035.1 Omphalea diandra
CGTTAGTCTTTTTTGTGGAATTTGAGTATAAATACTCTACCAAACATTAATAAATGACATGGTTAAGAAATTCATTATCAAGAGAAAAAGCTCTCAATCTTTGCTACTCATTTCTTTCAATTTTCTTTATAAGATTGTTAATTATTGGGTGTGAGCATTAAACACCATTTTAAGGTTGTTGTGTGAGCCTGTAAAACACATCGAGATAGGTTTTAGTGTGAGCCTTGAAAACACTGGTGATAGGTTTTAGTGTGAGCCTTCAAAACACTTGTAAAAGGTTTTTGTGTGAGCCTGTAAAACACAAGTTGTAAGGTTTGGTGTGAGCCTAAATACTAAGTTGAATGTGAGCTTCTAAAACACTAGTGATTAAGTGAAATACCTAATTAGTGAATTGGAGAGTAGATGTAGGGTTGGTTAATACCCGAACCACTATAAATCGTTTGTCTCAATCTTCTCATTTTTCCTCCTCACTTCTTTGTTTTTAGAAATTTTCATACACCAATTCAACCCCCCTTCTTGGTGCTAAGGGCCAACACCTCCCGATAAATAAATTAACAAAACACCAATGACACCACCTAAGCCTATTTAATCTTTCAAATTGCTAACTAAATTACCAAAATACCCTCAATTGATAAAATTAATATCCTTAATTTTCTTAATAAGAATGCACCTCCAAGATAGCCAGAGGAGCTGTGATGATAAGAATTCCATTCCAAAAGGATAGTAGAGCTACAATGATAATGAAAACACTTTAGTACACTAGCAAGGCATATATAACACCAAACCAACCTTAAGGGGCATCATGAGCAAGAACAAATAGTGTGAAGGCTAAGATACTTTTAAAAGTTAAGAACATTAGTAGATACAAAAAGACAGCTGTAAACACATGGGATACATAGGGCATATGGAACCTATTATAGAGTTCTTAGAATGTACTAAATACCTATTAAAGAGCTATTGAGGGATGCAAGAATGTCTGGTATCTATTAGAAAGCTATTATAATAGATTCAGGACCTGCTAAAGGACTACTGAAATATCCAGTGCCTATTTGAGAGATGTTGAAAGCACATGAAACACATTGGTACCTATAAGAAAGCTACCAAAACAAGCTTTAGTACTTGTTCGAGGAGCTGTCAAAGCATTGTATCGTTTGGTATCCTTACTAGTGTTTACATTTGTTGTATTACTTTGTTGAGTCTTGTTCAAATGGTCATTACTCAAATGTTGTTTTTCAAGCCCTACAAAGCAGGGGCAAACTATTAGCACTTAATGAAGATCACTAGAATTATTCCATATAATGCAAGAGGAATTGCAATGGAAAGAAGACCAAGGTCTTAGAAAACTTTGGAACAAACCACAAAGCTTGAGTCTAAAACTAGAAGACCAAAACTAAGCCCATAAGGCTAAAGGTCGTCAACCTTGTTTAAAGGGCTATATAACCCATCAATCATGATTTTACAACTAACCTCATGGTTGTATAATCATGACTAAAACCATAACTTTTGGAACTAGTCCCCCCTTTTAAACCTAAAGTTTATACATCAATGCACAAAGGCTATAAAAGCCCTTCCCTTGGCTATACAACCCTCTTATAAACCTATGAGCACTTTAGTGGTTTTCATTCAAATAAATGGAATCTTGCTTGTGATTTCATTTTTTTATAGTTCAATAGGTGATCAAGAGGATGGAGGTTTTCAAGTTGGTGATAACCTTAAAATATGGCACATCTTGGATTAGTGGGGGATCTTTAGGCCTTACACAAGTTTCAAAACTCATTTGTCTAAATGGTGGTCATAAGGGGACTAAGGTAAGATTTATACATTAGTATTATCCCGAAGTGTGTGGAATCACCAACCGACTTTCGTCAAGATAAGAGTCTGGAGAGGGCAAATTTTGAAACTAAACTAAATCAATTAAAATGCCTATTTCATCTTCACCCTATCAGAGATTGGGTTTGAAAATTGGGTACGGCTTTAGGAAGAGGTTAGGCACCCCCAAACCATTTAGATATTGAGATCTGACCTTCAGCCATCTTTAGTTCACCTTTAATATTTTAGTCAAGTTATTGATTATTCCAATTAACGGTCTTAGGCATGCATCTAATTGCAATACATTTGAATAAACCAAGTCATCAACTCAAAGGGGTAAGGGTATGCATTATGGCAAAGGGGTATCGTGCATCTCATCATTCACATATAACATTCCAAAAAGGGGAGTGGGATTATATGACATGGCTTAAGGGGTTTTACTTGCATTATCATCCATCCATCTAAACACAAATATCAAAAAAGGAGTGGGGGTCATGCATTTTATGGTATAGAGAGATAGACGTACACACATATCCATCATTCATGATCATATGGAGTAATCATTAAGATGAACTTATAGTTTAACTCAAACAAAAAGCACCTACACTGAAAGGAAAAGAATAAGTTAGTATTCAAATGGCAAAAGCATGCAAAAACAAAATGAATGAATAAAATGCAAAAACAAAATGAATGAATACAATACAAAAACAAAGCCATATTACCATATCTCTCATGCTAAAGTACCTAGGTATGTATCTAAGTCCATAATATACACACTTCTACAACATAAATCATCACACAAAATAAAATTAAATGCATGAATCATGAACAATCAAAGCGATTAATATGCAATGCCAAGCACACTAAGAGGATATTAAATAGCCTAAGGCAAAGATTCATCTGAATGAGATATTAGGGTTGATAACCCTCCCTCATATTACTCACAAAGAGCTAAAACACCCATAGCACAACTAGCCATTACAAAAGTTTGAATGCCAAATTAAGGAAAAGGATTGAAGGACCAAAACATTATTTACTTGGTTAGCACGTAAACCCCTAACTAAAGGTAAGCTCTCAAGGTCAATGGAAGCTCAAGTTCCTTACTTGATAATGGCCTTGAGATGATTAAAATAGAATCAAACTTTTCCTTGAAATTAAATGAAAGATCTTAAAAGCTTTTTAGCATGATAAATAACAAAACCATATGAAACATAACTAAAACTCTATTTTTGAAGTGAATAAGGATCTTAGGTCATTAACCTCACCCTATTCTACCACTAGAGTCATAAAATATCATAAAAAAGGGTTTTAAAAAGGAAAAAAACTAAAAGATTAGAAGAAAAATAAACTTTGCAAAAGCTGTCTACTAGGCAAACTGGATTGTACAGCTCAATATTGGGGTTATACAGTGTAGACTAAGGGTTGAACAACCTACCATGAAGGTTGTACAACCCATATTTTTTATATTTTAGAAAATAAAAAAGAAAAGAAAGGAAAGAAAAGCAAAGAGTTGAAGGAGTTCTCGACACTTTATGCTGATATCCTTGCCCTCAAAGGCATAAATGGGTCTAATATCCTCCAAAATGCTTAAAAATGCACAAAAATAAAGAGATTAGGCCTAGTTTTAACTTAAGAGTGATTGGAGTGGGTTAAGGTTTAAGGTTTTTATATTAACTATACTTTGAGAAGTAATTTTAGCAGAGTAACATTAGGGTTTCTAAGCCTTCCCCTCTTCAAATGAGATGAGTATTTAAAGGTGTTAGGTGAGTGCAAAAGATCTTACAATGGTTATGGTCGTATCATGGGCACATCCAATCATATAGAGGGAGATGAATCTCCTATAATTAAGGTTTACATATGGGTTGTACAACCAAAAATGGGTTATACATCCATCTATCAAGGTTATGCCGCCTTAGGGATTAAGGGGGGACTACTTTCAGAAGATTCTGAGGATTAGGGTTCCAAGATGAGTTGTACCGCCCTGTACTAGGCTATACAACTTAATATTGTGGGCTATACAACCCATCAATCCTAGTAGATAGTTTTGGGCTTAGTCTTAAGATTGGTCTTGGTTTTGGGCTTCTCCAAGGTATACTAGGGCATTCCATCTCTTTCTTTGGCAATTCTCTTTGCATTCTAGGGAATAGATTCGGTGATTTTTATCATTACGCTTTGCATCTAATGGTCCAAAATTTGATGCTTATATTTTGGCCCCTACTTTATGGGCTTAAAAAAATAACATTTGAGAAATGACTGTTTGAATAAGTCACAATATAGTAAAGTAAGGAATGTAAACATGAGTAAGGATACCCCACTATATAAGTCTTTAATAGCTTCTCGAATAAGTACTAAAGTCATTCTAGTAGCTTTCTAATTGGAACCAAGTATTTGATAGCTCTTTAGCAGCTTTTGACTAGGTATTGAAGTTATTCTAGCAACTTTATAGCAAATACCATATGTTTTGGTAGCTTTTCAATAACTCTCAAACAGGTACTAAAATGGTTCTAACAGCTCTTTAGTAGGTACTTGATGTTTTGGTAGCTTTTCAATAGCTCTCAATCATATACTAAAGTGGTTCTGACAACTCTTTAGCAGGTACCAAACATTTTGGTAGCTTTTTAATAGCTCTCAAGTAGGTATTGAAGTAGTTCTGACAACTCTTTGGCAGGTACCAAACATTTTAGTAGCTTTTCAATAGCTCTCAAGCAGGTACTTAAGTAGTACTAGTAACTATCTAACAGGTACTATATGTTTTTATAGCTTTTCAATAACTCTTGAGCAGGATTTATTATGGTTCTTATATCATTCGGGCCCTTATAGCATTTATGAAATTAAATTCACATCCTTGCAGCCCTTATGGCCGTCTTAGGAGTTCGTTCTTATCTCAAGGTAATAGAGCTAAGCCCAAATATTATAGGAAGTGCTTTTTCGGGTTTTGTCCTCTTTCAGAGAAAATAGTTCTACTTGAAAATATTTTAAAGGCCTTAGAAGGGGCAAGCTTATCATTGAAGGGCATTTCAATGGCATGACTTGAATATGAAAGTCTAGGGTGTTTTCTACCTGTTTTAAAAGTGATGAAGGCATTTTGGTAATTTGGTCACTCTAGGACTCTTTGAGAGATTAAGGGTATTTTTATTAGTTGGCCACTATTGGACTCTTTAAAAGACTAAGGCACTTTGGTAATTTGGCTGCTATAAGGTTTTCTAGGAAGCTAGAGGCATTTTGGTAATTTGGCTACTCTAGGGTTCTGTAAGAAGCTAGAGGCATTTTCATAATTTAAGTGTCATTAGGCTTAAAGAGAGGCTAAGGTAATTTAGGTGTTATTAGGCTTAAAGACAGGCTAGGGGTATTTTGGTAATTTAAGTATCATTGGGCTTGAAGAGAGGCTAGGGGTATGAAGAGCTAAAAGGATGAATTAGGTTGGATAAGCTAGGAGAAAGGTTGGGCTTACAAAGCCATTTTTGGGCCTATCAATTACAAAGGGGTTGTACAACCCTATATTGGACTATACAACCCCTTTATAATGAGTAGGCCTAATCAACTATATATACACCTTTGAAAGTGGTTCCTTTGATTTGCATAGTTTCACTTCTCTCTCTTCCTTTTCTTTCTTAAAGATTTAGACTTGGTTTTTAGGTTCCCTTAGCTTTTTAGGCAATTATCATAGCTGAGTACCGTGATGATGAGATGTTCGACGTTAAAAAGGAGTTTCCTAATGAGGACCTTATTATGAACCTTGATACTCCGTAGCAGCTGTCCTAGTAGGGTTCTGCATGGATAAGGCCACTCAGGGGCAAGACTACAAAGATGGTCCCACTTGGCTTTTCTTTGACTAGCAACACATCGACTGTCTACAATCTGTACCGATATCATCACCCTGCAAGAGCCGCCTCGAAAATGGTAAGCATTCTTTTCTCTTTCTTTTTATTTTATTTTATTTTTTGTGTACCCTTATCACTGTAGATTTTAGACTATCCTAGAATTCCCTTTTTGCCCTTTATTTTTAGTGAAATTTATTTTATGTTTATCAATCTAGTATGTTGCCTAAGTAACTTATTTTTCTCATGAATTTGCTAGTTTATGATGCTTTGTTTGCTAATGTTTTTTTAGGAAACTATGTTCATAATTTTCTCAAAACTTATAATTAATCCTCAATGATGAGAACTTGTCATTTTTTTGCCTTTGAATTCAAACCTTTTTTATTCTTTTATTTTTTAACCTCGACAATTGTGCAAAGAACATATGCATATATGTATTTTTCCATTATTTATTCCTTTTTTTATTTTTTCTTTATTTTTGTAAGGGATTATCGTCTTCCAAAAGGGAGGCAAGGTTGTGGGTCCTACTAGGGAGTGGGGTTAGACATTATGCCCAAGAGTTTTGGACCTCCGAGAAGAGGCAAGGATTTAGACCTTCTTGCGGATGCTACCTAATGACACACTGAAGGTTGACCCGATGATGATGTAAGCACTATTAGAGCGATGGATGGACGCGACTCATACCTTCCATCTACCTTTGATCAGCGAGGTGATGAACATGTTCAGAGACTTCACCTTCTTGATTGGACAGTGCTTAATCGGTATTCCCTTACCTATGGACTCTAGGGTGTATAAATTTGTGCTTCAAAAGGACTACTTACTTAGGTTTCCTTGCTCAAGAGGAGCAAGACTGTGGCGAGGTCTAGTATACAGATTGTCACACCCCAAGTCACTAACAATACCTCTGACAAGGTGATCGACCAGCACGCACATTATTTCATATTTTACACCTTATCAAGAGTCTTATCTTGAGCACCTCTGACATGGCCGAACTTTGCTTCGTGCCAATGCTGGAGGACCTAGGCCTATTGCACCATTTTGATTGGGGGTTCACAACACTGGCATACCTTTACAAATATCTCAATCATTACTCTCGGGGCATAGGGCATATGTGTGGTGCATGAAAGGTTCTCATCGCAATTATCTCTCAATTTTTTTCTGTGCTTAAGCCCTGTTTAATTGTTCTAAGACTTATGTTATCTTTGTTGACAAACATGGGGCATTGAGCTAGGCCTGCTGAAAGGGTTGGACCTTGAGGACGATGTGGAGGGCAGTTATTCCCATTTCACGTGATAGTACGTAGTGACCTATGAGAAATCCTCTATTATTACCTAGCGTGCCCACCTGAACACGATTACTCTGGACCAGGTACTTCTCCTACACATAAATTTGTGTGAGTTAAGATTGTTTACTTTTTATTACCCAGTCTTAGGCTTACAGTGATTTTCATTTGTATTGTATTTACGCCTTGACTAGAGAAGTCCCACGGAGATTTGTCATTAAAGGTGGCAAGGCAGAGGTTGGCTATTTCTTACAACTATTGTCTGATTGTGAGGCCTTTTATTTGAGAGTAGCACCTAGAAGAGCGCATTTTTCACTACTGTAAAGGCCTAGATGACCGACCTATCCTACAACATCTGCCCATAATTTTGTTTTAGGGGAGGGACTGCAGTATTGCATTATGTACCTAAGGAGCAACTATTTTCTACCAGTACTCCATATAGATCTTGAATGGTTAAAGCATTAATAGGAAGCCTCCCTTCATTGGTGGTTGTTATTTAAGCATTCCTTTGATATGCTCCTAATGAGGGGATCGTTCTACAGCATAGGGGTTGGGGAATTTTTATACAAGCTACCCTATGATCTACCGCTCCTACTTATGCATCTATCGCTACTGCTGCCCAAGGCCACAAATAGGCTTATGGATCGACTTTGGGAGATGTAGAGCCTATAGCGGTAGATGACTTAGCTTTCATGCTAGATAAGCCAGTGTAGTCTTACATGACTACTTTGATTGTGTCTATGATGTCGCTACAGATCACTTGATCTGCTTGTACGTCCCGGTGGAGACCACCTATATATGTGTTTTCTTCTTTCTCCCCTTGTACCCTGATTATGATGTGAGTTTTATTTCTAAGGATACTTCTCTTTTCCTTTATGTAGATTCCTCATATGTGGTTGGAGGCTATAGTCAATATGATCACTACCCTCAAGAGGGTTGTAATACAACAGACGTGCTCTATATAGGTTAGTAAAAGAAAGTAAAATAATGCATTTATGTATGTTTATGATTTGTGTACTGTGTGTTTTGTGTCTTACTTATCCTAACCCTCGTGTTTCTTATAAGAGATGATCTAGCACCTGAACCATGAGATTAGGGAGAAGGATAAGCGTTTGGCAAAGGTAAAGGCAAGATTGAGGCCTCAACTTAGAAGCTACGAAGCACGAGTATGTGGCAATGGACGGTGAGGTCGAGGACTCTAAGTTGACTCCTTCTAAAGGTGAAGAGAGTTAAACTCTAGAGATCCCTCCCATTCTTAGCTTTTAGGACATTTCTTCTCGTTTTTCCATTTCATTAAAATACATTTAGTTGATATTTAGCATAATTGTACAATTCTTTAGGTGACTTGAAAACTCTTATTTCTAGATGCTTACTTAGGACATTCAATGGTAAATTGAGGTGACATTATCTCCATTCTCTAGTTGAACTCTGATACTTAAACTTTTTAATGCAGATAAACAATTTTAGCCTATGATTATATATTTTTGAATGTGCATTATTATTTTTCCACACATGTACTTTCTATAATAGGTACAACATGTCATTTTAAGCTCAAAGTGCAAAGGAGAAGTTGCCCAATCTCTTCCTAGGAGTTGAAGGTTGTACATCCCAGATGAGGTATGTATAGCCCAATTGGAGGGTTGTATAGCCTTGGCTAAAGGCTATAAAAAATGTCAACCTTCTCTTCTTCTATAAATACCCATTTTGCACTTACTCTTCACACCCACTACTTCTAGCTTACAAACCATGTCAATAACATTTCTAAAGTCTCTTTCTCCCTATAATGGGCAAGTCTTTCAGCTCTTCGCTACCTCTTCATTGTCTGCCTTAACACTCACTTTTTGCAGGTAGCTTGTGACTTATGGGATACCATTAGCCATACTTTTCATTTTAGAGATGTGGAGATATACCCTCAACTGGAGGAGTTTAGTGCCATTCTTGATTGTCACGTTAGAATTGCATATCGAATTGCACTGCCTTAACTGGACTACCCATATGTTCAAAAGATGGTAAAGCTATTTGACATGCAGTATGATAAGGTACCTAAGTAAACATTAGGTGAGGAGAATATTCTCATGGCTTCTTTTATCACTTTCCTACCCTCTAAAGGCCATGCTCAGGCAGCTTAGGCTTGTATTATGGCAACCATCTTAATGGGCGAGTATTTGCTATCGAGAGAGGATGAAGAGATAGATTTGCAGATTTTACCACTCTTGGAGGGAGCTGAATTAGGGAGGACCCTTATAACGACAATGTTAAGCGAGACCAACATGTGACTTAATAGAGTAACTATTGGTATTAGTGATTTTTTGACAAGGAGTTTGCTATTGCTTCAGGTAAGAGCCTCTTCTTGCAACAACTATTATTAGGATTCTTGTTTAGGTCTTTTCTTTCTCCTTTTTTTGTTTTTATTTATTGCACTAACTTTTGCCTGGATTGCTTTTATGAGTTTTCAATCAAATGGGCTAGTAATTTTTGCTTAGGTTGCCCTTTCAAGTTTTCAACCTAATGAGCATATTTTAGTTTTATTATTTATTTTTTTCAGGTATATTTACAAGAAAGGTTGGCATTATTGGCTTCTCTGACCAAGTAGGATGAATGGATGTCTCGTATCACTATCACTGACATACGTTAGAGCTGCCTATAGTGGAATATGACGCATGTTACCCTAAGGACTTATAAGATTATGTCATTCTTCCTACCTTAGCATCAGGTACATTTTATGATCCAGCTCGTGTGCATCGCCAATTCAACGCTCCTCAATTTGAGGTACAATTCCTTTCTTCATTTACAGAGGGTGCTTTATACCAATGTTTCTTGGATAAAGTTAAAACTACATAGACTTGTCATAACATCCATGGCTTTTATACCATTTGAGACTCTCAACCTAAAGATGATGCGGATTACATGGCATGGTTAAGTGACCTTTAGAGCTATAAGCATCACATCAGGAAATAGTAGACAATGATCTTTTATAGAGAAAACTACTTTATTTCTACTTTTAATTCAAAAGCATGTAAGACTAATTCACTTTAATTACGTGAATGTATTTCCAATTGATATTATGCTTAACACGAATCATTAACATTTTGCACGTTACACATTAATTAAGTGCGCAATTTTTACTTTTAATGTTGGCACATTAGAACATCCATTTGTCTTACTCAGTGCCTTTTTCTTATTGATCCTTTGCTCATTCATCCTTGTCCTTTCCATCGTCACCTAACTATCCTATCAATAGTCCCTTAAAGGTCAATCACACTCTCTTGACTTTTGCTTGCATTTTTTATATACATTTTTTATGCTCTAACCTTTACCTAAGCCCCCCCTTTCGGGTTTTTAACTTAGCAATCTCTTTCTTCTTTTGAAAATTTTGCAAATATGACTTTCTAAAAATTTTGCACTGATCAAATCATATGTTCTAAATACAAGACCCAACATTCTTATTGGACTAGGTTAGTCAAACCTATGTCAAAGGTCTTTTTTAATCTTGACAATAAAGATTGATAGATATTAATGTCTTGTTTTAGTGTTATTTTTACAATTTTTAAGTTATTTTCTCATTGGAAGTTGGATGGAAGTCTAAATCTCTAACCATAGGTAAGACATCCAAATTTATAATTAGGATCCTTTAATTCATGACCGTGACCATGCTACAAGAATGGATGAACTTACGCCAGAAGAATTCACAGAAAAATCACTGTCGCGATCCAACCGAAGGAAACTTGAAAGACACATAAAGAGATTCGTGGTGGTTTTCGCATCCAAAGTCGCGAATGTGAATTTTATAACTAAAATGGGGAACCAAGTCTGCAACCATATCACACCAAGTGTCTAAGGAAACTGTTAGAATATCAAAATTCACAAAGGCAAAGGATCTGTCACTACCACGACCAAAAGAGTGCTTTCACCTCAGCTAATAGAAGGATTTGTGATCCCTGTAACACCGAAGAAGAATATTAATTGCAACCGCGACTTTTGGTTGGTTGGCAAACACAACGACTATATTTCTTGGAGCACCAATGATAGAAGGACACATAGACTAGTCGTTAGATACAATCTTTCTAGTACAAATTGGAAAATCATGATCATGAAATGCTAGCCATGACCGCGACTTTAGTCTGACATGCATTTAATGCGAAATCTGCGTAGCTTACCTTAGAGATTTAGGCATAGTTCATTACTAATGCCTCTTCGATGGTTATTTCCTATAAACACTCCACCAACAGACATGAATGTAAGAGAATTTCATTTATTATAGCAAAAATATCACTAATTTACTTCACAACTTCTTATTCTTTGATTGTGAGTTCTTGTTGTTTAGTGTAAGCATTAAACACCATTGTATTTGGGTTAAGAGTTAGCCTAGCTATCAAAAATCTTGTAATAGGTTAAAGAGTGAGCCTATGAAAAACACTTGAGTAAGGTTTTTTGTGAGCCTTAAAACACAAATTGTAAGGGTTGTGTGTGAGCCATAAAACACATTCTATAAGTTTAGTGTGAGCTTGGAAACACCATTTTAAGTTTAATGAAATGCCTAATTGTGAAGAATTAAGAAGTGGACTTAGGGTTTGTTAACACCCGAACCACTGTAAATACCATGTGTTCTTTCCCTCTGTCTTTTCTCAATTCTTTAGACTCTTCTCATTCCCTGTAAATTTTTTAATCTCCCACCAATTCAAGCCCTTTTTTAGTGCACTAAAGCTAATAAGTGGTGTCAGAGCTTCATCTCATTTCAAGGCTTAATTACGTAAGAAAAGATCATGGCACAATAAGGAATCCACACACATCTCAAGCCATATTCTGATGGATCTGACTATACTCATTGGACTTATAAGATGGAAATTTACTTGGACAGCGATGTGGTGGATCTTGGCACATCGTAGCTAAAGAGTGGAATGACCTACTAAGGTGGCGGATGGAAGTGAAGAATTGATCCCAATAGAAGAATGGGTTAAAGCTCATACGAGATCTAATGGAAGGAACAAGAGAGTAATGGCAATCCTTATTAGTTCTCTATCAAGAAAAGAATATGAAGGGTCCAACATTGCCTCATAGCTCATGAGATTTGGAAGGCATTAGAAAACTACCATGAAGGCATTACTTTGGTGAAGTTCAACAGGCTGGAAAAGTATATGAATAAACAGGAGCTATTTCTGATGAAGGAGAATCAAAGCATTACAGATATGATGAATAGGCTCCTTTCGATTGTCACTAACATGGAGAAATTTGGAAGGATTCTCACCAATCATGAGGTAAACTAAAGAATTCATAAATCTTTACCTCTTGAGAAGTTGGTGTCAAGGTTTATAACATCTAAAAGTGAAATCCAAAGATTGGGAAAGTGCAAACCGATGAAGAAATGAAGAAGATGAGAGGGCAAGGAGACAAATCAGAAAAAAACTAGAGAAGAAGACGTTAGCTCTCAAATCTTCATCAAAAGAAAAGGTATCAGAGGTTGTTTATAGTAAGGAAGATAGTGACAAAGAGGATGAAGAGTTGGCCATGATTTCAAGAAGAATAAAGGAGCTGATAAGGAGAAGAAAAGAGAGAAGAAACTTCAAGAAAACAACTCTAAACCTTAAGGAAAGATTGGGTGAAGTTACATGTTATGAATGTGACAAATAAGGCCACATCAAGAAGAAGAAGAAATGAGACAAGGAGAAGAGGAAGAGGAAGAGCTTCAAAGCAACTTAGGATGATAGCTCAAATGAGAAGGATAAAGAGGAGGAAGTTACAAATTTATACTTCATGGCACAAGATGATTCTTTAAATGAGGTAAGCTCTCCACCCCATTCTTATCAAGAATATGATGAGTCAGGTAATGTAGATGATGATCTTTTAGAAGTGCTCTCACTTTGAAATGTGATAAATACAAGTCACAAATGAAATCTTATAAGAAAAAATGCTCCAAACTAGATGATGAATTTAAATCCTTCAACAATCTTGCAAGTGAATTGAGAACTTCAAATGAAAAACCTAAGAAATATGTTGAAAGTCTTTTTAAATCATCCTCTTCCCTAAACTCCTTGAGAAAGGAGAATGATTCTTAAAAGGTGAATTTATAAAGCTTAGAAATTCCATATCTAAGTTTCACAAGGGAAGGAAGCTTTGGATACACTTATTGTATCTCAAAGACCTCCTTTAGTTAGACATGGTCTAGGCTTCAAATAGAGCCTTTTCATCTTCATCTACACTCACAACCTTCATTAGAGCCTCAACACTTTAAACATCTAGTATTAAGGTAGTTGGTAGGAAAAGTGCTTAAAGCACTTAGCCACTATTGCCCAAGGGCAAAGGGAAGGCACATCAAGGCTTAAAGCCTATCCCTAAAAAGGCTAATCATGCATATATTTACACTAAGAAGCATGCTTACCCCAACACATATAGAAAATTCACTTCCACACTAATCCATTCATGCTCATGCTTATATACACATCATTATGGTATGAGAAATCCCCCACTCATACCAAGGTTATGTATAGGAGGAAGACTCACAAGTCTAAACTCCAATGTCACTATTGCATAAAGTTTGGGCACATGAACATTCATTGTTACGTTAGGAAGGCTTATCTCAAATTAGAGGATCCTTCTAGTCCTAACCCCCTAGGACCCAAGTATGCTTAGCTACCAAAACAAAAATGATTTATACGTGTTATATAGGATTGTTTGACAGCCACCAATGAAGTGAATGATAGGCATATGGATAATGGATGCTCAAAGCACATGATGGGAAACAAGAAGCTATTCATGGCCCTAAAAGAGAAGGAAGATGATAATGTCACTTTTAGAAATAATGCCAAGGGTAAGGTAATTGGTATTGGCACTATTGGTATGAATGGTTGTTCTATCGTTGATGATGTTTTACTTGTAGATGCTTTACAACATAATTTGCTTAGCATAAGTCAATTATATGATAAGGCTAATAAAGTCATTTTTCATCCTAGAGAATGTCGAGTTACCACTTCAGTAGATAAAAAAAAATAGCCTTCAAGGATGAAAGGAATGGCAATACCTATCTAATTGACTTAGACAATTTGGCTAACAAATCTTTCAAGTGTCTTATGTCACTTAGCAATAAAGCTTAGCTTTGGCATAGAAGACTTGGACATGCTATCATGGAGCTCTTACAAAGCTTATCAAAAGGAAAGCTAGTGGAAGGTCTTCCCAAGCTAAAGTTCTCTAAAGACCAGACTTATGGACCATGCCAAATAGGAAAGCAACATCAATCCTCATTTAAAGCAAATAATGTTGTAAGTACATTTAGACCTCTTCAACTTATTTATATGGACTTGATAGTACCCACTAGGAGTACTAGTTTAAGTGGTAAATATTATGCTCTTGTCCTAGTTGACTTTCTA
>CATIWR010069224.1:0-100424 GCA_949677035.1 Omphalea diandra
GAGTCGCGACTCAGTGAATAAAAACAATAATCAAATCCTCATGGCATAATCCATAATCAAATATCATCAATATACATTGCAAGTATAACAATTGACTATGCAAGTGCAAATGCAATAGCTTTGTTTTTGTCATGACCGAGCAAGGCAAAAATTGCTCCCGGGATATTCATGTGATTCATGTAACATGTGATTTGGGACCTATTGGTCCATCTTCCTATAATTTACAAGTGTTTGACAAGTCGCTCACAATGCCCCTTTTAGTTCCATATGCAAGTGCTTATTCACAAATGATATGCCAAGTAATCGTTAAGAGCATTTAATTCTCACTTGGCTTGTATTCCCATGTAACATGCAACAATTCAATCATATATACATGTAATAGAACATAATCATATTATTTCCATGTAACATGTAACAATTCAATCATTCTCACTTGACTTATATTTTCATGTAACATGTAACATTTCAATCATATATACGTGTAATAGAACATAATCATATCATACAATTATCACATACACCCATTGAATCCAATTATGGTTTTTACTCACCCACATTGAATCCAATTATTGTTTCTACTCACACACATTGAATCCAATTATTGTTTCTACTCACCTTTTGATGTGACCAACCTTTATGGTAGGGCTTCTTTAAAGTATTGAGATCCTAACATTTGATACATACATGGTTATAAGTATATCAAAATGATTATGAATGCTTGGTGCATGATCCATGCAAGTGGACTTATGTTTATGCATATATTCCTTATATGGCAGCTTGAGCTCGCTACACTCTCACAGCAATAACTCTATATATACTTATCCAAATGACTTAATTCTTTTTCTCAAAAAACTAGACATATAATGGGACAACATATTCAAATTTCAGGCTAATATCAGATACACATAAAATGTGGTAAATTTTTAAGTTCTACCATGTTGCAATGTCATCTTAATCTGAGTAGGTCTTACATTCTTAAGCATATCTCAAATTGTACTAGTCTAATTGCAATAATATTCTACCATCAGTTACAAAACATATAAATGAACATTTTTCATATTTTACTCATTATCCAATTCAGTCTATAAGGTCACCAAAACAAAAGACCAATCTTGGGGCAAATAGGTTCGTAACATGTTGATAACCAGTCATGATAAAGGAACAATATCTCAACAACCATGTTGGATTTGCAATAATATTTCACAGGTATGTATATCAGACATAAATATACAACTTTCAAGTTTAGACCATCATCAAATTCTGAGTCTATGGCCATCAAATTCTTAGAAAACCGAATTAAAAGAAAGGTGGTGTGTCATTTGGGTATAGAGTCAGTCCTAATCAATGAGCCATATCACTTTCCACACAACAAATTAATCAAAACTACTGAACAGGTATTTAGAGGGAATATAACCCTACAAGTTTCATGTTTTGCACTCTATCAAAATCAGAATATAAAGTCATCAAAATATAACAAAACAGAAGACTGAGATCATCTTGGTTTGTTTTTGACCCAGCCTTGATGAAGGAGCCATATCTCTTTACACACACAGAATCAAGTAAAATTGTTCCATATGCATTTATATGAGACATAAGGCTACAACTTTCATGTTTTTCACTTTCCCCAATTCCTCTTCTAGGGTTATGAAATTATGGGTACAAAATTCTGCTCTAACAGCAAAATTAACAGAATCAGCTCTTGTTCTCTTGGATTACAACTTTCATCCAAGAGCTCTACCTCAATTACTCCATGATTCTCACTAACCATGCATGATTAACATGTCATGAGAGGTTAATTCCAGTTGAGAAGAAGATAAATTTACTTACCTACTGTCCCATAATTGGAAAACCTTAGGCAGCTCACTATTCTCCCTCTTCTCTTCTTCTTCTTCTTCTTCTTCCTTTTTTTCTTTCTTCCTTAGCTCTCCCTTTGTTTCTGCTATAACTCACGGTTTTTCCTCAAAATTTGACCCTAATAGTCTGTATTCTTATCTTAAATAAGTCAAAGATTGGGGTTGATTTCCTATTGGTTTAAAGTTAAAAGTTTTGCTTTTAGTCCCTTTTCTTCATTCCTTCATCACCTTCGTCCATTCTCTAATTTCTAGATGCTCTTTATACTTTTAGATGAGTCTCAAACACCATTATTTATGATGCTATAATAAGCACACAACATGAAATAATATGTCATATAACTATGCAAACACTGCATATATGTTCAAGCATCCCAAATGCAACGGTGCAATTGTCATTGTCGTGTTTTTATAATTCATATGTCTAAATGATTATTTATCATGTGCATATGTTCATGTGAGATTTCATATCATTTGATATAATGCATATGCTCATATGTGATTTCATATCATTTGTGCAATGAATATATTCATGTGATAATGCCAATGAATAGGGATAGGGATGTTACATTTTCTTTATTTAAATATTGTCTCCTTTTTATTTACTTTTAGCTTTAGTTGTTAATTCCTATATAATTTGTGCTTAGTAGATTTGCATTTCATTTTCTAGTCTTTAATTAGGTATGACATAACAATTTCTATTTTTTGAATATAAATAGATGTTACTGTGTGGCACCCTTATTTTTTTAATGTTAAATTACAATAAATAACAATGAGACTTACTTGTTGTAGTGTATGGATATAGATCAAATTGTTAACTTGAATCACTAATCGATATGAAACAATCATGGTGTGGAAAGTCTCATTTTGTTCATAACCTAGATTCCTTTATTCAATTACATAGAGTTATTTTTAATAATGTATGTATTTGAAAATTGCTACATTAATCTTCCTTATATTCTTTTTTTATATGCAATTGATAACTTCCCAGTTGATGATAAATTTTTTACTGTTTTCCAACCATAATGGGTCAAGTTTTCTATCATAGGTAGATCTAGTTCGTATATCCCAACATTTTCATTTGCATATAATGAGACATACAACAAGCTCAAGAAAATAAATTATCTATATTTTGCAGTAATTCATACTTAAAAAATCAAGTCGAGCAACCAACATACTTTAATAACTCAATACTATACGTCTATTAGGAATATATGACATCCTAATTGAATAAGATTTTTTTAGAGTAGATCATAGTATGTACTATACCATTCATCACATCATCAACTCTCACGATCTCATTATGCTTTGCATTTATAATTACATTTCATCACATAGATAAATTATAATTGGTCAACTAGTGACTACAAACTAATGTGATACTCTAATGATTGTGTTCTTCTCATGATTCTCTTAACTTTAATTTAAATCATTTTTCTAGGAATGTCCCCGCTAAACCATATCATTCATGATCATTTGGTAAAATCTTAAAATAATAAATATTAAACCAAGTTTTAAAGAACTTATAAGAGTCGTAACGATATAATATGAGGATTCCTATTACCTCAAGGTCTCACATAATAATAAGATGGGACCTTTACTTATATTACCTTTATTGGTCATTTTTACTGTACATGTGGTATGAATCATATGTTATAGTATTTTCTCCTTTCTTATGGACTGTATGTCTTTATTAAAATGAATGATACATAAATGATAATTAAAACATACTTAATGTTTAACTTGAATTCATAAATCTACTAATTAATATATTTAACTTATTATAACTCACATTTAGAAATAAGGATAAATATAGTGAAAAAATAAATTTACTTAAAATTATTGTCATTTATTATCATTTAGATATCACTTAAACATTCATAAACATTAGGAAAGAGTTAATAATATAAGTATATTACACATTCCTTTAAATTTTGTATGCTCAACAAATATATCTCTAGGAAAAAGCTTTTTTAGCGGATTTGCAATCATATCTCACATAGAAATGTACTTCATATTTACTTCTTTGTTTGCCACTATGTCTTTAATAAAATTATGCTTATATGTTTGGTTTTACAACTAGTATATGTAATAGTCATTTAACTATCATAGATAGACTAACACTGGATCAATGGAACTATTAGTGGCCCTTAAATAATCCAAGAACCATTTAAGCTATACAAAAGAGAAGGTTGTGACTTCGACTTTCATTGTGGATAGGGCTATACACTACTGTTTCTTATTATTCCATGATATAACACTATTAATGAGTAAAAAAAATGAAACCATAGGTAGACTTCCTCTTATTTAACCGCATCAGCGTAAGGAATTATATTGATTTTTTTTTCCACTTGAGTCTTAGAACATAATCTTTGGCTTAAACCTTCCCATTGTAGACGTGGATCTTGAAATGTTTAAGTACTTTTTTTTATATATCTCTTTTATGAAAGAGATAATATTTTCATTAGACTATCTCTTGCAATCATAACTCCAATAATATATGATCTTTACCTCATATCCTTCATTTGAAAGTTAGATGACAAACAAGCTTTAATGTCATTGACATACTCGTTGTCATTTCCAACTATAAGTATATCATCGATGTATAATGGTAACATCACAAATTTATCTTTAGATTTTTTCAGTATATACGTAATGATCCTTATCAATCATAGTGAAATTATTCAACATGATCGCATTATGAAGATGAATATACCATTGCCTCAAAGACTATTTAAGGCCATAGATATACTTCAAAAGTCTATAAGCCTTTCTTAGCATTCTTTAAAGAAACCTACTAGTTGTTCCATATAGAACTTTTTGTTTAATTCTGCATTAAGAAAAGTGACTTTACATCCATTTGATGTAATTCAAGGTTTAAGCTAGCAACTATAACTAGAATTAAGCGAATTGAGGTAAATTGTAGGATAGGTGAAAAATGTTCTTTATAGTCAACTCCTTCCTATTACGTATTTACCCTTTTGTAACTAAGCAAGCCTTATATCTCTTAAAGGTACCATCAACCTTTTCATTTTATCTTGAAATTCCATTATTTCCTAATGGCATTACACTTTTTTAGAAGATTAAAAAGTTCCTAAACTTGATTAGATATGATAAACTTTATTTCCTCTTTCATTGTTTTAATCCATTTATCATTATCCTTTACATTCTTTGGTTCATCCTCTTCTTATTGAAGAATCATAAAAGTTTCACCATCTTCAATCTCAAATCGATGACAAGGAATGTTTACATGATGACTTCATCTCAATTGAGAGTCATTAAATCTCAAATCGCTCCTATTCAAACAAGGATTACTCCTAATTGGACCAAGATCACTTTGATTTGCACGAGATGATGGAATTAGGATAGAAGAAAATAATTCATATTCTGTCAAAATCCTTCCACTAAAAGAAAGTGATGCTAACAAGTTTGGATCCATAATTTTCAAATGGTGATAAGTCTTAACTTATCACACCCTAACTCATTCTGTAAAAATGTGACATTACTTAATTCAAACTGAATTTCAATCTCATAGTCTTATTCACCTATGAACACATTTGAGGTTTCAAAGTACCTTAGAGGATACTTTTGTTTCCTTTTGATCCAATTTACCATATTTATAGGAGGAATCATAAATATAAGTAACATATCTTCAAGGTTTCAAAACAATTAAGTTGAGTTTTTTGGTAGCCCATAACTCATATGGAATCATGAGAATTTTGTGGGTGTTTGATTAAGCACAAATATGATAGTCAACAGTGCATTACCCTAAAAGGTGTTATTAGGCAAATGAGCTTAAGTCATCATAAACCTAACCATCTCAAAAAGCATTATATTACTTCAATTGGCAACACCATGTCATTGTGGAGTTATAAGAATACGGTTGGATTCTTTTTTATCACATCTTTCTAAATTGGTCAGATAAGTATTCTTGGCCTCAATCAGTTCTCAATCCTTTTATGTTTCTATCTAATTGATTTTTTGTATAGCTTTTAAAACAACTTAACATTTTAGACTTATGGGATCTTAAATAAACATAACCAAATTGAGTGTATTCATTATAAATGTCATAAAAAAAATCACTTCATGCCTAGCTCTTACATTCATAGAATCACATATGTCAAAATGAACTGATTGTAACGAAAATTCAACTTTAGTTATTTTTCTAAATGGTTTTCTTATATTTTTTTAGCTAGACAATGTTCACAAATTGATGAATCTACTTTATCAATATTATCCAATAAACCTTCTTTAGCTAACTTATTCATTCTTTATTGAACAATATGGCTAAGCCTTGTATGCTAGACATTCACATCATTTTGATAATCATGTAAATTTGCAAATGTATAAACTTATATTATGACTACTTAAGTCATTATCCATATCCGTTACAATAAAATCATCCAAAATATAACCATAACTATAGAAATTTATTCCTAAATATAATTAATACTTAAGTCATAAAAAGTACAAATTTATCATTCATCTAATTTTTTTTTTTTTGTGCTCTTAACTAATTAGAGAGTCTTTATAATAACTGTTATAATTTTCTACAACAAATATAGAAAATAAACATAGTAAACAAGTAAATAAACATATAATAATGATTAAAAATAAAATTTAATCAAATTTTATGTTATATAGACACATTGGACCATAAAATATTTATAAAAATAAAATTTTTTAGGGTTAAAAAATAATTTTTTAATTTAAATGAATTGTAGTACATTTATATTTCAAAAAAAATTATTTTTGATATTTAAAAATTAATTTTAAGAACCTAGAAAATTAGTACAAAAAAATTTGTCCTTAGAAGGCAATGCATGCATTCTTATACACCATCATAAGGCGGCTGTCTTTTTTTAATTATTGTTTTTAAGAAATGAAATGATGTGTCATTTAACCAAATGATATACCATTCATGTTGTTTAGACAAAGCTATAACAATAGTTGTTGTTATAACTCATCTCACATCCGGACAATGGTGCATGTGACTCACATGCTGCCCTATGTTAGTCTTTGGCTCTTTAAAATTTTTTGATGGTGGGGTTTTTGAGATGCTAAGTTTGGTGATCTATTTAGTTTTACCTAAAAATATTTATATTCTAGTGTTTCAATAAACCACATAGTATATGAGACTAAAAATGACTAAAAAGACATTATTTGTCTTTTGTCTCTTTCAGATAGTTTCCAAAAAAAAAAGAATTTTGAACAATTTAATCCTCAAAATTTCAAAAAACAATTATTTTGGTTACAAAACTCATTCATGCACATTATATATCATTGAAAATCTTAGAACATGTACTATCCAATTATAAAAATATATAATCATATAAAGTGCAAAAGATCATTCACCATTTCAATTCCAAAAAATTTAAACTTTAATTACTCTCAAACAGTAGATACTTTAAGCTTATAATTTTATTTATAACTATTACATACCATAAATATTATTCATGTAAAATATCAGGGTTTGATTCCACAGGTTGGCTTTTGAGCACTAAAAAATAGGGGTTGAATTGGTGAGGAATTTTAAAAATTGTAGAAAAGGTGAAGAATATGGAAATTGAAGAAGTAGGAGAAAAAGTAAACACTCAATATTTTATAGTGGTTCGGGTGTTAATGAACCCTATATCCACTCCCTAATTCCTCACAATTGCGTGTTCCACTAACACTAAATGGTGTTTCCAAGCTCACACCAAATTATGCACTTTATGTTTTATGGCTTACACAAAAACTTTACAACTTGTGTTTTAAGGCTCACACAAAAAATCTCTCAAATGTTTCCCAAAGGCTCACACTTAACCTATTACAAGAGTTTTACAAGTAGGCTAACTCTCAAACCCAATTACAATAGTGTTTAATACTTACACCCAACAATATCAATTCACATACAAAGAATTAAGGTTGAGAAACAAAATTGCAAGAGTTTGGCTATATTCAATGTTATTCTCTTGCATTCATATATGTTTGGTAGAGTATTTATAGGCCACAACCACCAAAGAAACATTACTAAGAAACTATATCGAAATCTCTAGGGCAAGCTAGGCAAATCTTGCATTAAATGCCTGTCAGACTGATTTTGCAGTTATGACTAGAAAGTCGCAGTCCCAATTTACCATCTTGTGCTGAAAAGGTTAAAATTGTGGTACAGAACTGCATTTGTATCTAACGACTAGTCCACGCAGCATGTTATTATTGGTCTTCCAAGAAAAATAGCCTTTATATTCTTCCAACCAATCAAAAGTCGTGATCACGATTTAGTTTCTTCTTGCACGTGACTGGCACTACGAATCCTTTTGTTTAATAAGGAAAAATTGCTTCAGCAGGTCGCAGTCTCAAAAGCCATTTCATCCTCTTGAATTTTTATATGTCAACAATTATCTTAGACACCTGGCAAGTTTTGATTGTGGACTCAATTCCCTCCAAGTAGCTACAAAAGTCACGGTCGCGATTTCTAACGCTATGCTTATAGCAAATTCGTCTATTTGGTCTTCATGGCTTTCTTGCTTAGGTTGCGGTAGTGATTTGGTTAGCGAATCTTTCTGAACCAAAACCATCCATTCTTCTTTATAAATCGCGGTCACGAATCAAGGAATCTTGGTCATGAATTAGAAGGCCTTTCATAAAGTTTGAGATTTAGACTTTCATCCAACTTTCAATGTAAACCTATCTTAAAAATTATAAAATCAATATTCAAAAATGATATTAGAACATATCAATCCTCATTATCAAGATTAAAAGAGAGTTTTGACTAAGGTTTGACCAACCTAGTCTAACAATCTCTTTTTTTTTTTTGACAACTTAGACTGATTTTGCAAAGGATAAAGAGTTTTCTTACTGTGAAGTTGAGATAGTTAACTAAGTTTAACAAATTTGAACTTGGTAAAATCCCAATTTACATATGAAATGCAAATAACTAAATTCAGATTGCTCTCCCTCAGGTTATACTCCCTATTGATTATGTCATGAAAGATCTCTTCCCCCCTTTGTCAAGATTAAAAAGAGAGATAAGTAAATTTCAAATTGATCAAACAAGGATAAGTATGAAGGGATCTAAATAAAGATCAATCATGATTTATGGACACAAAAAAAAAATAGATATATGAAACATAAACTTGAAATTTTATTAATGTGGACAAACAAGAACACAAAAATGTAGGATCACAAACTTAGGCCTGAAGTTAAAATAAACAAAAGAATAAAAGAAAATAAGAAAGATTACAAGCCTAAGAAATCTAAAAAATTGAAGAATTATCATCATCACCAAAATCTCTAATTTCTTCATGTCCTCATTCACCTTGTACTTCAACCCCTTTCTCTACCTCTTGGTCTTCTTCCTCTTTTCGAGTATCCTCCCAATCCTTAAAGTTTAAGAGGTGCAAGGTGTGGCACCCACCTTTTCTTAAAAGTCTACTAAATCATTATGGAGGTGGGAAAAAAGAAGAAGCCTCCTTTTGATCATCCTCATTACTTTGTCCAATTTCTTATTGGTTGAAGAGAGAGAGATGGTAGAGGACTTAGGCTTGGGTTTGGGGTTGGGAGATGGTATTGGTTGGGCACCCTCCTCTATCACAAACCTCTTCCTCTTTGAGGCTTGAATGGTTTCAAGCTTTTTGACCCCAAAAGGTATAATTGTAAGTGTCTAGATGTATAGCCTTGGCATTGATGAGGTAAGGTAAAATAAAGAAATTATGGGATGACAAATATTTCTTTGTGAGAAATTTTTCATTTTCCTCATTAAGGGCTCCAACATACCTATAAATGGTTGTGACATGAGAGGGTAAAAGGAATTAGCTCTTAGGCTTCGTACTCATATGAATCAATTGATCCACAATGTATCAGCCAATTTGGATGGGCTTATTTTTGGTTAAGCAAAATGGAAATGCTAGGTGTTTTTGGGAGACTTTTTCATTCCCATCACCACTAGCATTTACAAAAAATGTAATAATCTGGTGAAAAAGCTGATTTGGAAGGGCGCAAATGTATTTGGTTAGAGATGATATCAAGTGTAGAGATGATGGAAAGGATATCATCTCCCACTTGAAGGTTGAAAAGATTAAAGAGTTATTCAAAGGTAATAAACTAAGGGTCCCCATTAGAGAGTTATTCAAAGGTAATAAAATAAGGGTTCCTAAATACCTGAAAGACTAACCCGTCTAAACCTGCTTTGCATTTGGCTCTCCTACTTAAGGTGACCGTATATATGAACTCTTTGATGATTTCCTCATATCCGGGTTCATCTCGAAAGATAAATTCATTTTAGCCCAAGTTAGATAAAAATGCATGAATTTCATCCTTAATTCTAAGAGACTTAAGGAGAAAAGTATAGGGAATTTTATTGGGTTGGATTATTTTGTTGGAGTTGGCTTTGTATCAGTCTTTCTCATCTTTGGTTATTCCCTTTATTAAATGAAAAGCATGAGGGCCAGAGGGTTGGGCAATGCCCTTTCCTTTTTCTACTCTTAAAAACTTCTTGGGTGCCATTGTAGGAAGTTGAGAAAATTTTAAAGGATTTATAAGAGAAAAAGAGTTATAGATGAAAAGGGAAATTAAAAGTAAAATGAAGGGGTGCTAAGATGGTTTAAATAGGCAAAAACCTGATAGAAAACAGTAACAAATAGGGAAAAAATGCATTAAATGAAAGGTTGGCATCGGTTGATAGTTAAATCAATCAATGTCTGACAATTACTCAAATTTGCGATTGCAAAACTCAAGTAGCGATTGTTAATTATAAAAACTGTGAGTAATGGTTAAGAATTCATCGAAAAATGAAGGAGTCAATGGTAAAAGGATTTGAATTTTGAAAGAGTTCACGGTGGCGATCAAGAACAGCGACCGCAAATTATAAATTTGATAAAAAAAAATGATGAGTGCTTGTAAATAGTGATCGCGATTTAAACATAGCGACTGCGAATTACAAGGCAAAAAGAAATTCCAGGAAAAAATATGAGTTAGCCTTCTTAGTTGTGATCCACTCAATGTAATGATAATTAATTCTAGCAAATTGGCATAAAATAACTTAAATGTTTAAAGAACTAACACATCCAATATAATCAACATCCACAAATATTAAACACACAATTCAATTATTCAAAGTGACATACACAATAAGGAATGGAAAGTGAGATCTAATTTTTAGCCTAAGAAACTTCCATCAAGTGTTCTTAGCTCATTTTTAATGAAGTTCATCCTCTCTTCATTAAGGGGTTTTATGAAAATGTCTGTAAGTTGATAATTAGTGTCAATAAATTCTAACACCACATTACCATTTTGGACATAATCTCTAAGAAAATAATGTCTAATGTCATTGTGTTTGCTCCTAAAGTGTTGGATGAGATTCTTTGAAAGATTTTATTACACTTATGTTGTCACATTTGATGAGAATGTGATCAACATCTTTACCATAATCCTTGAGTTGAAACAGTTTAAAATTCATGTGACAAGTATATATTAAGAGAATCCTAATGGCCTTCAATCTTGCTACAGGTGCATATGTTTCATCATAATCAATGTTTTCTTATTAGTTGTGCCCCTTGCAACTAATCGAACTTTGTTTCTAGTGATGAAATCTTGCTTATCTAAATTATTCCTAAACACCCACTTGCATCCCACAATAGGGTGATCCTTATGCCTAGGAACTAGTTTTCATACGTTATTTCTTTTAAATTAGTTAAGTTCCTCTTACATAATAATCACTCAACTTTCATCAATAATAGCTTTATTAATTGATTTTGGCTCAAACTAAGAGATAAAGTAAGATTATTATCTAATGCTTTAAGTTGAGATCTAGTACTGACTTCCTTAGATGTCTTACTAATGATTAGATATTTTGGGTAATGTTTGGAGAATCTCTAATCCTTGGGAAGATCTTGAGCTGAAATTTCTACTTGTTGTGGTTGGCCTTCCTTTTCTTCTTTTGATGATTTATTTTCTTCAAGGTCAATCATCATTTCTCTTGGGGTTGACTCTAGTTCTAATTTCTCAAAGCCACCTGTAAGACTATTAACATGAAAACTTTTCCTAAGATCAAGTTTACTAGATTCATCAAACATAATATTCATTGACTCTTTAACAACCACGGTACTTTTATTAAAAACTCTACAGGCTTTACTAAAGGTGCAATAGCTTAAAAAAATTCCTTCATTTATTTTAGAGTCAAATTTTTCAAGGTTGTCCTTGGTATTTCAGATGTAGCATTTGCATCCAAAAACTCTAAGGTATGAAATCTTAGGTTTTCTACCATTCAAAAGCTCATAAGAAGTTTTGTCAAGAATGAATCTTTTGAAAACACAATTAGTAATATAATAAGAAGCATTTATGGCTTCAACCTAAAAGTAATTAGACAAAGAATACTCATTGAGTATGGTTCGTACCATATCTATTAATGTTCTATTTTTCCTCTCTACAGTACCATTTGGTTGTGGTGTTCTAAGAGTAGAAATATTTTGAGAAATCTCATTCTCTTGGTTATAAGTTTCAAAAGAATCATTTTGAAATTCTTTTCCATGGTCACTTTTTATAAAAGAAATGAAGTAACCTTTTTCATTTTAAACCATTTTTTGCAAAACTTTTAAAAGCATCAAAAGTATCATTCTTATGAGCTAGAAAAGATACCTAAGTAAACCTAAAGTAATCTTCAACTATAAAAAATGCATAATACTTCCCACCTAAATTAGCACTCTTAGTAGGTCCAACTAAGTCCATATGGATAAGTTGAAGGGGTCTAGATGTACTTACAACATTTTTTGCTTTTAAGGAAGTTTGATGTTGCTTCCCCTTTTGGCAAGGTCAACAGGTATTCTCCTTGAGAATTTAAGCTTGGGAAGACCTTCCATTAGCTCTCCTTTAAATAAGCTTTATAGGAGTTTCATGCTAGCATGACCAAGTATTCCATATCATAGCCAATCTTCATTGTTAAGAGACACAAGAAATTTGAAAGATCGATTAGCCAAATTATCTAAGTCAATTAAATAAGTATTATCACTCCTTTGACCCTTAAAGATTACCATCTTATCCACCAAAGTGGTAACTCGACACTTTCTAGGGTCAAATGTGACTTTATCACCTTTATCACATAATTGACTTACACTAAGCAAATTGTATTGTAAGCCATCTACTAAGAGAACATTATCAATAAATGAACAACTATTCTTACTAATTGTCTTAATGCCAATTACCTTACCCTTGACATTATTTCTAAAAGTGACATCGCCACTTTCGTTCTCTTTTATGGCGAGGAATAACTTTTTATTGCTCGTCATATGCTTTGAGCACCCACTATCCATATGTCAATCATTGTCTTCATTGGTGACTATTATACAATCGTACATAACACAAACAAATCACTTTTGTTTAAGTACCCAAACATACTTAATTCCTTTGGGGTTAGGTCTTAAAGGGTCTTTTAATTTAAGATGAGCCTTTCTAATCTAACAAAAAGTGTTTATATGACCAAAATTCATGCAATTTTGACATTAGAGTTTAGACTTGTAAGTTTTTCTCCTATGTATACCTTTACTATGAGTAAGGGGCCTTCTCATACTATGATGGTGTGAGTGTCAACATGTGCATGAATGATTAAGAATAAAAGAAAATTTTTTATGTGTTAGAGTGAACATGCTTCTTTGTGTAGATGAATGCATGATTAGCCTTTTTAGGCTTAGACTTTGAGCCTTGGGGTCCCTGTCCCTTGCCCTTTGCATGGGTGGTTTAATGCTACGAGCACTTCTTCCTCCCAATTACATTAATACTAAAAGTTTAAGGTGCTGAAGCTTTACTAAAAGCAATGAAAAGGGGTATAGAAGATGAGGAGGCTTCATTAGGGCCTAGACAATGTCTTATTAGGGGGTTTTTGAGATACAATTAATGTATCCAAGCTTCCTTCCTTTTGTGAAATTTAGAGATAAAATTTCTAAGCTCAATTACCTCTCTTTTTAAAGTATTATTTTCCTTTCTCAAAGAGTTTAGAGTAGAAGAGGATCTAGTAAGACTTTCAATAGATTTTTTGAGTTCTTGATTTGAAGTCCTTAACTCAATTACAAGCTTATTTAATGAGTTAAACTCATTTTCCAATTTTAAGCATTTCTTTTTGTAAGTTTTCATTTGTGACTTATATTTGTCATATCTCAAGAAAAAAGCTTCTAAAAGCTCATCACTTACTTATTAAATGCATCATAATTTTTACTATAGTGGGGTGAAGAACTTACCTCATTAGAAGGGTCTTCTTGTGCCATGAAACACAAGTTTGCCACTTCCCCATCCTTATCATCCTCACTAGAGTTGGGATCCCAAGTGGCTTTGAAGCTTTTCTTCTTTTCTTTGCCCCCTTTGTTCTTCTTGTTCAACTTAGGGCAATCATACTTGATGTGGCCTTGCTTGCCACATTCATAGCATGTTACTTCACTTTTTTTTTCTTTAAGGTTGGGAGATGTCTTCTTGAAGTTCCTTCTATCTTTTATTCTTCTTATCAGCTATTTGGTTCTTCTAGAAAGCATGTTAGCTCTTCCTCTTCTTTTTCACTATCCTCATCATTTAAGACAACCTTTATTTCTTTATCCTTAGCTAAGGATTTGTCCCCTTGCCCTCTCATCTTCTTAATCTCCTCATCTTTTTTAAAGCTAGCTAATGAATAAAAAGCTTCCATATGAGGACATTTATTGGGATTTTTCCAATTTATGGATTTGACTTTTGAATACTGCATACTCTGACACCAACCTTCTCAAAATGTAAGGATTTAAGAATTTTGGTGTTTACCTCATGATTGGTGAGTACTCTTTTGAATTTTTTCATGTTTGTGATGATAGATGAGAGCCTATTCATCATGTTGATGCTTTCATTATCTGTTATCATGATGAATCTTCTTGATTTCACCAAAGTTGTGCCATCATGGTAATTCTCCAAAGCTTTCCTAATTCTATGGGTTGTGAGGCAATGTTGAAGTCTTCCTACCTTTTTCATTGACAAAGAACTAAGAAACATTGTCATTGCCCTTTTGTTTCTCCCATTTGATTTTCTATGAGCCTCTACCCATTCATCCCATGGGATTAACTCTTCACTTCCATCAACTACCTTAGTAGGAGGTTTCCACTCTTTTGCCATAATATCCCAAAGATCCACTACATTGTTGTCCAATCTTATACTTCTAATGCATATAGACAGATCCATCAAAGTATGACTTGAGATGGGTGTGGATTCCTTCTTGTGTCATTTATCTTTACTCACTTAATTAAGGATTTTAATGAGGCCAAGCTCTTATACCACTTGTTGGCCCTTGAACACCAAGATGGAGAGGTTGAATTAGTGAGAAATTTTAAAAATTGTAGGATAAATGAAGAATATGTAAATTAAAGAAGTAGGAGAAAAAGTGAGCACTTAATGTTTTATAGTGGTTCAGTAGTTAATGAACCCTACATCCACTCCTCAATTCCTCACAATTGGGTGTTGCACTAACACTAAATGGTGTTTCCAAGTTCACACCAAACTTGTACACTTTGTGTTTTATGGCTCACATAAAAACCTTACAACTTGTGTGTTAGACTAGGTTATTCAAACCTAAGTCAAAGCTCTCTTTTGATCTTGACAAAATAGATTGAAAGTATTAATGTCAATTTTAAGTGTTGTTTTTACCATTTATAAGAGCTATCTTCAATGGAAGTCAAAATCTTCATCTTTTCGAGAACAAAGGAATTCAAGGTCGATATCCCTTGCGGCTGCGACACTGTTATAAGAATGGATGAAGCTAGGTCAGAGGAATTTGTGGGCGAATTCGCAACCGTAACTCAACTGAAGGAGCCTTGATTGAATCACAGAGGAATTGGCAATCTCAGTCGCTCCCAAGGCATTGATATCTCACGATCGCGACTTTTAAGAATGGTTAGAACACAATGGCTATATTTTCTTGGATGACCAACGAACAGCTGACACGTGGACTATCCATTAGACACAAACAATCTTTTCAGTAGCAATTGGAAATTCGCGATCGGGAAAAGGTAGTAGCAACCTCGACTTCAGCCTGACAAGCATTTAATGCTGAATCTGCCTAGCACATCTTGGAGATTTGTTTATAGTTTTAGAGTAACGTCTCTTTGGTAGATATGGGGTATAAATACTCCACAAAACTGATGTAAATGCAAGAGAAGAACAATTGGTAGTGTTAAAACTCTTGCAACGTTAATCCTGTACTTTAATTCCTTATTTCTTTATGCATAGTTTGGTGAAAGCTTTAAACACCTTGTATAGGGGTTGAGAGTGAACCATTGAATAGAAAACTTTTATATAGGTTTGAAAGTGAGCTTTACAAAACTCTTGTATTGGTTTGAGAATGAGCCTTAGAAAACTCTTGTATAGGTTTAAGTGTTAGCCTTGGGAAAACACTTGTAAGGTTTAGTGTGAGCCTAAACACTAGGTTAAGTGTGAGCCTTGGAAAAACACTTGTAAGGTTTGGTGTGAGCTTAAACACTAAGTTGAGTGTGAGCTTGTAAAACACTAGAGATTGAGTAAAATACCTAATTAGTGAATTGGAGAGTGGATGTCTCGAATCACTATAAAACTCTTGTGTGTATTCTTCTCATACTCTTTCTTTAATCTTTCATTCTTGTATACTTCCTCCAAAATAAAAACTTCAAATTTATCACCAATTCAACCCTCATTATTGATGCAATAGGGCCAATAATTGGTATCAAAGCCAAGTCCCAATTCAAGCCTTAATTGTGTAAGAAAAGATCAATGGCATAAGAAGGAGTTCACTCTCATCTTAATCCCTACTTTGATGGCAATGATTATGCTCTTTGAAAGCATAAAATGGAGGTCTATCTTGATAACGATCTCATTAACTTATGGGATTATATACTTGAAGAGTAGAAGCCTCCAATAAAGATGGTTGAAAGAGTAGAGGTGACAATTATAAGAAAAGAATAGAGTGAAGCACAAAAGAAGGAAAATGTGAAGAACAAGATGGCAATGATTATTCTCCTAAGCTCTATGTCAAAAGAAGAAACTGAAAGAGTCCAACATTGCCAAACTGCACATGTCATATGGAAAGCACTAGAAAACTATCATGAGGGCACAACTCTTATAAAATCAAATAGGTTGGAGATGTATGTGACAAAGTGGGAGTTCTTTATGATGAAAGACCATGAAAGCATCCCCGAAATGATAAATAGACTCCTATCTATTATCACAAAAATGAAAAAGTTTGAAAAGACTCTTACCAACTATGAGGTAAACACTAAAATTCTCAAATCTCTTCCATTTGTTAAATTTAGTGCAAGAGTATGTAACATTTAAGAGTCCAATCCAAAGATTGGGAAAATGTCAACTGATACCCTCATTGGTGAGCTTGTCACTCATGAAATGGCTCTTAAGAAAGATGAAGAGATGAAAAAGCTAAGAGGATAAAGACACAAAGAGGACAAGAAAGCTCTAACCTTCAAAGCTTAAGAAGATTATTCAAGCTCAAGTGACTCAAATGAAAGTGATAAAGAAGAAAAAGTGTTTACCAAAATATCAAAAAGGACCAAGAAGTTGATGAAAAGGGGAAAAGAAAGAAGAATTCAAAGAAAGTCATCTTCCTATCATCATAAGGAAAAGAATAAGTCCTTTAAGACTATTTGGGATTATGATTCAAATGATGAAGATGAAGATGGAGATAAAGTAGCAAACTTTTGCTTCATGGTTCAAGAGGACTTCTCCAAAGAGGTAAGTACTTCTCCACACTCTTATGATGATTATGATGCATTTGATGATATAGATGATGAGCTTTTAGAAGCTTCACTTTGACATGTGACAAATATAAGTCACAAATGAAAACTTACATGAAAAAATGTTTCAAGTTAGAGGATGAATTTAAATCCTTGAATAATCTTGTTAGTGAATTGAGGACTTTTAATGAAGAACTCAAAAGTCTATAGAGAGTCTTTTTAAGTCTTCATCCTTTCTTAACTCTTTGAGAAAGAAAAATGATTCCTCAAAGGATGAAGTTATAAAACTTAGAAACTCCATCTCTAAATTTCATAAGGGGAAGGAAGCTTTGGATACACTTATTGTATCACAAAGATCTCCTTTAATTAGACATGGTCTAGGCTTCAATGGAGCCTCCACATCTACATCTTCACTCACTACATTCATAAGAGAAACAACACCTCAAACTTCAAGTATTGAGGTAATGGGGAAAAAAGGTGCTTCTAGTACTAAGGATCCTATGCCTTAGGGTAAAAGAAAGGCCCTCAAGGCTCAAAGAGCGAATTATGCTTACATTTATAACAAGAAGCATGCTCAAACACACAAACATAAAAAAATCTTTTCTACTCTTAATCACTCATGCACTTGCACACACTCTCATAACCAAAGTATGGGTAGGCCCCTACTCAAACTAAGGTTGTGCATAGGAGAGAGTCTAAGCTCTAATGTCATTATTACATGAGATATAGGCATATCAATGTATTTTGCCACATTAGGAAGGCACACCTCAAATTGGAGGACCCTTCCAAGACTAACCCCTAAGGACCCAAGTATGTTTGGGTACCAAAACAAAGAGTTTGATATTGCAGGATGTGGACTCCTTCACCAAATTCTCATCATGGAAAATCTAAAGGTGAATGGAGATTGCTAATGAAGAAGGGATAAAAGTTTCAAATGGTTATTTGGTATTAAGGCATTGATACTAAACTTGTAATGTATCTCTTATCCCTTATGTTTTTAACTTAATATATTTATGCATACATTTAGGGGGAGTTTTATTGCTTGATATATTTATGTGTTGACATGTTTGATTTGATGTGATTGATTATGTGATGAGTTGAATCAATTCATTTTGCATTTGAGGTTTTCTTCATTTCAAATGTTCAAATCAATAATAAAAAATCATATTCTCTACTAGGATCATATATGACAATTTTTAAATTTTTAGCTCTAGTTTGTATATTCAAGTGTCTTTAAATGTTTGACTTATTTTACATTTATGTTTCATCCATTTATATTCTTATGTGTCATATTGTGATCAATTGTGCATAATTACTTATGTTTGCTATTCAAATTTGAGTTTATACAATTGACAAGTTTGTGGTCATTCCCTCTCATATTCATCGTTCTCTCTCTTAGTCCCTTATATTACTCTCTTTTTTATCTTGATAAAGGGGAGAGATAATTGACAGAATATACGAAGAGGAGGTAAAATCGATAATGATCTTATTAGAATAACTAAAGGGGAGTATGGATTGAGGGGGAGCAATTTCATACTTAAGATTTGAATTACATTAAAATCATTCTCTTAGGAGCATACATAATTGATTGTTTATCCTTTGCATATTCAATCTAAATTGTCAAAATCAAAAAGGGGAATTGATTATTTATCCTTTGCATATTCAATCTAGATTGTCAAAATCAAAAAGGGAAAGATTGTTAGATTAGGTTATTTAAACCAAAGTTAAAGCTCTCTTTTGACCTTGACAATATAAATTGAAAGTTTTAATATCAATTTTAAGTGTTATTTTTACAGTTTATAAGAGTTATCTTTAATGGAAATCAAAATCTCCTTCTTTTAGAAGAACAAAGGAATTCGTAGTTGGTGTCTCCTAAGTCGTGACTGCGACATTGTTCTAAGGATGGATGAAGCTAGGTTAGAGGAATTCGCAGACAAATTCGTAGCTACAACTCAGCTGAAGGAGCCTTGGTTGAATCACAGAGAAATTCACGATCTCAGTGGTGCTTAAGGCATTGATATCTCACGAACATGACTTTTGAGAGTGGTTAAAACACAACGACTATATTTTCCTAGATGACCAACGAACAGCTGACACATGGACTAGCTATTAGACACAAACAGTGTTTACAGCCGCAATTGGAAATTCGTGACTCCGAAAAGGTAGTAGCACCGCAACTTCAGCCTGACAAGCATTTGATGCTGAATCTGCTTAGCACATCTTAGAGATTTGTTTATAGTTTTAGAGTAACATCTCTCTGGTGGATGTGGGATATAAATACTCCACCAAACTGATGTAAATGCAAGAGAAGAACAATTGGTAGTGCTAAAACTCTTGCAAAGTTAATTTTATACTTTAATTCCTTATTTATTTGTACATAGTTTGGTATGAGCTTTAAACACCCTATGTAGGGTTTGAGAGTGAACCCTTGAATAGAAAACTCTTATATAAGTTTGAGAATGAGCCTTAGAAAACTCTTGTATAGGTTTAAGAGTGAGCTTTTAAAAACTCTTGTATAGGTTTGAGAATGAGCCTTAGAAAACTCTTGTATAGGTTTAAGTGTTAGCTTTAGGAAAACACTTGTAAGGTTTGGTGTGAGCCTAAACACTAAGTTAAGTGTGAGCCTTGGGAAAACACTTGTAAGGTTTGGTGTGAGCCTAAACACTAAGTTAAGTGTGAGCTTATAAAACACTAGAGATTGAGTGAAATACCCAATTAGTGAATTGGAGAGTGGATGCAGGGTTGGTTAATACCCGAACCACTATAAAACTCTTATGTACATTCTTCTCTTACCCTTTCTCTAATCTTTCATTCTTGTGTGCTTCCTCCAAAATAAAAACTTCAAATTTGTCACCAATTCAACCCCCCTTTTTAGTGCACTAGGGCCAGTATAGTGTTTTAAGGCTCACACTTAACCTATTACAAGAGTTTTACAACTAGTCTAACTTTCAATCCAATTACAATGGTGTTTAATGCTTACACCCAACAACATCAATTCACATACAAAGAACTAAGGTTAAAAAATAAAATTGTAAGAGTTTGGCTATATTTAATGTTATTCTCTTACATTCATGTTTGTTTATTAGAGTATTTATAGGCCACAACCACCAAAAAGACGTTACTAAAAAACTATGTCTATATCTCTAAGGCAAGCTAGGCAGATCTTGCATTAAATGTCTATCAGTCTGATTCAGTAGTCGTGACTGAAAAGTCACAACTGTGACTAGAAAATCACGATTGCAATTTATCATCTTGCGCTAAAAAGTTTGAAATTGCGGTAGAAAATCTCGTTTGTATCTAACGGTTAGTCTATGTAGCATGTTATTATTGGTCTTCCATGAAAAATAGGCATTATGTTCTTTCAAACAATCAAAAGATGCGGTTGTGATTTAATTTCTTCTTGGATGCGATTGGCACCACCAACCTTTCTATTTGATAAGGAAAAATTGCTTCGACTTGTCGTAGTCTTGAAAGCCATTTCACCCTCACGAATATTGATATGTCAATGGTTGTCTTAGACACTTGGCAAGCTTTGGTTGTGGACTCAATTCCCTCTAAGCAACTACAAAACTTGCGATCACGATTTCTAATATGACGCTCACTGTGAATCCTTCTGTTTGGTCGTCATGGCTTTCTTGCTTAGGTCTCAACAGTGACTTACTCTGCAAATCTTTTTAGACCAAAATCATCCACTCTTCTTTATAATTTACAGTCATGAATTAGGGAATCTTAATCGTGAATTAAAAGGCCTTTCATAAGGTTTGAAATTTAGACTTTCATCCAACTTTCAATGTAAACCTATCTTAAAAACTGTAAAATCATCACCTAAAAATGATGTTAGAACATATCAATCCTCATTGCCAAGATCAAAAGGGAGTTGGGACTAATGTTTGACCAACCTAGTCCAACACCACATATACCAAGAACGATTACAAATTATAAAAACTAGGAAAAAGTCAAGTTTTCTTCCTAAAAGGTTTAAGCTATAGTAAAATCTCACAAATTCAATTAAAATTCAAACTATTGGTTCTAATACCAATGTTAATTTATAATAAATGACAATAAGACTTACTTGTTATATTGTAGTAGATATGGATCAAATTGTTGGTTTGAATCATCGATCAATGGAAACAATAATGGTGTGGAAAGTCTCCTTTTATTCATAGCCTAGATTCTTTTTATTCAATTGCAGAGAGTTGTCGTTGATAATTCCTATGTTGGATACCTACATTAATCTTCCTTATGTTCTTGTTTTCTTTGATGTGTAGTTGATAACTTCCCATTTAATGAGAAGTTATTTACCATTTTCCAACTATAATTGCCTTCGGGCAGCTACTTAAATGGATTGGGTTTCCTAAAATAAGCAAATATGACCTATATTTCAGCATTTAATTTGAGGAATAGATGTTATAAAAATGTGAGTTTCATAACTTTTCAATAAATAAGCAATATGGTTGTTTTAGCGTTTGTAAGTTATTTATAATGGCTTCATTGAGATGCATGGAAAGAAATCCATGAGATTTTTATAATTTTGTAAATACAGGTTTTGTATTAATTAGTGATTTTTGTTTTAAAGTCATTAAATTCATTTTCTTTGGCCTGTTATATGGTTTTAAATGCAACATATTTTCTTGTTTTACTTATACAATAGCATGAATTTTTTAGTTCCCAAACATTGATAATTAGAGCTCCTTTTCTTCTTGGTCCTTATAATCTAATGATAGGGTTAGCGTATCTTTTTAAAGGGATAAAGAATTCAATTCTTGATTTGACAACATATGTCTTGTTTTTCACTTAAAAGATTCAATTTTTAGGAATCAATTAAACAATTCATCTTACTTTTCCTTTAACAGCTTGTTATCTTTCTTATATTTTTTAATATTCACGTTGGTTTAGTTTTGTCTTTTGGCTCACCAATATTATAGTCCATATTTTTCTCTACCTTCATTTCCCCTTAATGATACATGTTTTATAAGTATATATAGAATCATCACTTCATTACATTTAGTTGAAAAAAAAATAATTTTTTTAATGTTGAAGGATTATATGAATAGGATGAAAATGTTGCTTGTTCTTTTCCATCTTGCTTATGCTAGTGTATTAGACATCAAATTAAATATAGTTTCAAAGCTAGATATTTCAATAGAAATAATGAGTAGAGAATATTTATAGCATTTGATATACATAGTAGTGATTCATATTTTAATTTACTATTTATAAATATGTTCAACTTTAAAAAGTGATATGACATGGTAGGGGCTGTGGATAGGCTTACAAATACAAAAAATACAAAAGTAGATAAAATAGTTATATATTTAATCGTACATGGTCACCATATAAAAAAAAATGAAATTTCATTTTATGAGATTGGGAAATAATTAGTAGATAATTTACGATAGTACTTATGTTGTCATTTGCTATTAGGAAAGTTGCTTAGAAAGTTTAATCTTGTGCTAGAAAATTCTAAAAAAATACTTTAAGTAAGATATATTGCATTAGTGACATATGTATTAAACTAAAATATAAAATTAATAACCCATAATTTTGTTTTGAGCAAGATTGATGGTATGGTATTTATGTTTTAACAACCCTTTGGATATATTGCAATCCACTAATCCACCACTTGTTTTAACCCATAATGTTCTCATTTCTACTATTATATTTTTAGATATTTCTTCATAAAGGCATTCAACATAGCATTTATCATTTATTAAACTACATATTAGATATGGCTTCAAAACATATTTGGACTCTAAAATAAAGACCAAAAATTAATAAAAGCTATGCTCAAATTGAAAGAGAAAGATACTCAAAATAACATTGAGAAAGACAATTTTATTAAAGGACATCAAACAATGCTAGGGAAGTTGCTTGATCGTGTTTCTAAAAAAAAAAAAAAGTTCACATGTAAGACTTTGAGAAAAATACAAGATGCTTTGTTTAACTTAATAAATAAAGGAAGAAGATTTGATTAAAATAAAGAAAACAAGACGATAGTAGTTCATACTAGCATGTGGAATGAATATATTAAATTAAATTATTTTTTCTTATTAATCTACTTATCGTAATTATCAGAAGTTATTTTTGAAATTTATATGGTCTCAATGGCGAAGCCAAGATTTAGAATTAAAAGGAGCAAAATATAATGAACTTTCATATCAAAAATAACATTATGAACCATAAATTTAAGACAAATAAGGACAAATTTATATGTAAAATTTGTTTGTTAAAGGACTAATGTCGAAAATTGGAGTTGAATTGCTAAAAGAGAAAAATAAAGAGAAGGTTGATGGTTTTCATTGGTTATTTGCTTGTCTTTTTCTTTCTTTTCGTCGTTCAACACTTTAATTTACTCTATGAGAGTCTTCTTTTTTTTTATTCCCAAAGAATTTCTTTTTTTTTTGTTTTTATTTAATTGTTATCTAATAACTTTTTGACTTTTTTTTTTTATCACAAATATACAAGTTTTAACTTTTAAGTAGATGACAAAAAGGTAACATAACTCAATAATAAGGCAGACAAACCCTTAAAAATAAGAGGGATAACGAAAGACTACTCACATTTAATAATTAAATTTATAATTAGTATTTTTTTCAAATAATTAGTATTTTTTTTTTCAAAAAAAAGGGGGACAACTGCCCTTCTTCTCTTGTATGTGGCATCATCACTATATGGTCTTCAATTTATCTTTAGTGTGCCTTAATGAATCTATCGTTTTTATATTTTCTTATTTGTCATATATTGAAAAATGATTTTCTTTTTCAAACTCATCATAATACTGTATCATTGAAAGAAAAATCACTCAAATTTTATGATGAGTTGTAAATAATCTATGGAATTGAGTGAGCTATTAAAAAAAATGTAAAAACACCAAGTGATACTCTTGAGAATTAGAGAGGCAATGAAAATATCATTAAAGATGAGTTATATTATTCAAACTTTTACTATACGACTACCAATGAGATCTTCAAAAGAAGAAAGTCCTTAAAAATCTACAAGAAAGAGAGCTCATGCCATTAATAGTTTAGTTGCATGTCCAAATTGCTTAATCGATATTGGCATGAGCTTAAAAGGGGAAGGCATGTATTTGTCCAAATTGCAGATATTTTTGAAGCTCTTATCTTTTAAAGAGAAACATAGAGTAAGGATTGAACTTGTGTGAGATCCAAATGCTTTGGATTACTTTACTAGTATTTGAGATGATGAGAACAAATATTTGATAAACTGATATGTTAGCACTTCTTAGTATTGGATGTCGTAGTTGTAGAGGTTGTTGATCAAACCTTAATCACTAAAGTTTAGTCCTATCTCTTTCTATATATAGATATAGTCTTAGAGAATATGAAGCACATGGTGCAACTATACTAGTGATTTACATTCATGTTTTAAATTTTTTGGTATATTTTAATAAAAGAATAAAATAATTTTTTTTAAAATGTCCACTATCTACTTGTTTGTGGAAAAGATTGAAACAAGCCATATAACCTTAAGTTAATAAATTATATAAAATAAATAAATTTATAATTATAACTTTAAATAATATTTATAATAATTTTACCACATTTGATAAAATGACAAATGAAAAAAATAAAAAATTGATGTATTTGCTTATAAAACATAATGTTATTTTTTTTACAAAAATATAAACTTATTAAATATAAAGATAATTATGACAATTTTGTTAATACTTGAATTATATTCCTTATGCATTGAAACATATCCAATTTACAAATAACATTTTTATTTCTATTCCATAGATATACTAAATTAAAAAATATGAGTCAAATTTATTTACAAGTGAAATTCTATTTTTCATTCTAAATGTAACCAAATGTGTCCTTGATATGTGTAATTTAGAATTTAGTATTAAACTAAATATTTATTTATAGAATCGAATATAATGTATATTTAGGCATAAATAGGTCCATGACCCATTTAATTGAATGAGCATATATTAATGGTTTAATCCACACTAAGGATAATAATAAAGTTATTTAAAATTTAAATTTCAAATAACTAAGAATTTGATATAAGTAAATTCTTTAATTCACTTATTTATAAAAAGAAAAATGCACATAATATAATTAGAATAGAAAAACATATTTTCTTTCTTTCCTTCTTTTAGTTCTCTCAATGGAAAAAACATAAAACAATCAAGAGACTTTTATTTCATGGAATATATTTTCTCGCCTTATGGTTGAATTTTGATCAATAATTCAAGTTCACGCTATTATATGAGTACATAAAACAATTTCAAAATTATCTAGAAAATTGTCCTTGCTTATCAATGGGCTATTAATAATTTAACTTAAATTGGAATTAAGACCATTTGAAGTTATTTTTAATTGATATACCATAAAATGTATATGAAAAAGGTAATTGAAATAATTATTGTTAATTGTTTTTGTATATTGTGGTTTTTTATTTAATATAAATTCAAAAATTTGAGATATTATATATTTCTTCTTATATAACTTACAATATTGACTTTGGTCTTTTTTTGAATGTTTATGTTGGGAGTTTTAAAAGGATATATTATTTACTAAATTGAGTTTAAAGTGAGAGAGATATGAGCTTTAAAAGTTAATTATGCGAAGAAGTTTAAAATTCAAAAGTTATGAAATTTTTAGAGGAGCAATTGCAAGGCTATACATGTCCCACATACCTAAGTGATGTTAGTGGTCTATATGCCACCATGAAGGGTTGTTATGTTATTTATGATTGAATGATCAAATTGCTTGTGATTGGATGAAACTAGTATTATTCTAATTGCACTTTTCCAATATCAAGATGTCGATGCATGAAGCACGTGCTTCTCCTTGAGTGCATGGTGCATGGTGCATGTTCTAGCTTTAGATTGAGCATGAGATGTGAAAAGTTTTGAGCTAAATTGAAGAATTGAATTAGATCGACTTTGAACTGCAGAAATCCTGATTATATAATAAAACACTAAACTGAATCATCTAAATAAAATAAATGAGATGATTCCTATTCTTTATGTACCTCCAGACCAAGAACCAAACTGGAATCATCCTTACCATGAATTGGACTGAAATCATTGAAATATACACATACACACGTATTCTCAATTTAATTTAATTATTTGGATGATTTTTCTAAGTAAAATATGTAATGACAATTTTCAATAATTTTATTTATTTATTATAATTTTTCTCTATTTTTAGTTGAAAAGGTTGAATAAAAATTTGTAACTAATTATTACTGATAATTGATATAAAATAAAAATTAATACTAACTAAACTATTCAATTTATTAGAATTGAACTTCTCAATTTCAGTTAGTGTATAAATATAATAATATACACTATTTAATTGTTGTTCATTTTAAAAAGTGATATATTTAAATTGTTTTAGTAATATGAAACTTTGATAATTAAAACAAGAAATATCAAATACTAGAACCAGTATCTAACTGAAATGAATTGTACAAACGAAACCGAAGAACTGAACCAAATCCTCCAATTTTGATAAGTAATCGAATTGAATTGTCCTAAAATTTTAAGATAGTACCAATTTCTTAAAAAAAAATTTGAAACAGTTTTGGAGAATTTCAAATCTCCGAACCACCCCACCTCATGCTCACCCCTAGTTCTAGCAATCTTTAATATTGTGTTTGGCTATGATTTTGATACTTGTGAGCTGGTTAGTTATTGTTTATTGATCTTTAAGGCTTTACTTAGTTATTTTTTTTCCTATTTCTGATTTTTTTTTAATTTATTCATTAATGGAAGTTCATAATTATAATATGCTCTTTATAATAATTATTTTTAAATGTTTTTAATAAATAATTATTGCTTTTTAGTAATATGCATAATTAAAATTTCATGAACAACACCTGATCTTTGGTTGTCGCCTTTCTTTTTTTTGAATTTGTAGTGATGTGGATGAAAATGTTTTAATTAGAGCTTATAAAGTCAAGATTTCTTTTTTTTTCGTATAGAAACAAACTTCATCATGACAATAGTTTGTTCACCAAAGAATTAAAAAATATGGTTAATAACATAAGTCATGTATTGGCAATTCATGATTTAAATAGAGAATTTCTCTCGAAAAGACTAGGTGTGCATCTTATTAAATCATTATCTAAGAAATGAAAAAAAAAATTACTTATAGAGAATTTCTCTCGAAAAGACTAGGTGTTACATCTTTTACCATCCAATGTTTAGCTTATCTTCTTAATCAAAAAATACATGAGACTTAGACTTAATAAAACCTTAAAGAAATAAGGCTAAATTAAAATAAATACTTAAGATTAAAGCCTAAACAAACATGAATTAATTCTAAGAACCCAATATGGCTAAATGACCTTTATTTTTCAAATATGGGTTAGATGTTTCAACGTACTTGAATCATGTTGACAATATTTGACTCTTCTTCCTTGCATAACATATTAGTTTAATCACATTGAGTTTGTTTCTTCAAAAATGTCTTTGATTAAGTAAGTTAATGTTTTCTTCATCTTTTTAGTTTTAACTTTTGTTATTGGGCCTTCATGAATGGTCGAAGATCTTTTTTTACATTCCTATTTTTAGTTGCATGGTCTCTAGTGTGCTGGTCCTCATCATATAGTAATGGTTTCTTCTTATTGAGAATATCTCCAATATAGAGGGTCTAATCCCTTTTTCATACAAATGAGTCTCTCCTATTAAAGAACTATCTAATTAAATAAATATCATTTATTCAAGTGCTAATTTTCTTCGAGATTCTTCCACAATTCATTATTCCTTTGAAATTTTAAAGATCTTCATTACTGGATAATCTTAAAATAAAAAAGAAGGCCAAGATATTTTTTGTAATGACAAAAATGTTCTGAATAATTTATCTTCTTCTTTTGATTTGTAATATTAGGTTATTTTTTAAAATCCAATATTAAAATCTATTTTTTGTTTCATAATAATAGATATTTTAGAAAAAGAATTTTGATTCATATTATCTGTCATTTTATGACTTTATACATTATTTATTATATTTTTTATTTTACCCTTATTAGTAAAACTCTCTCTCTCTCTCTCTCTCTCTCTCTCTCTCTCTCTCTCACACACACACACATAATTTCTCTTACTTCAGTTTTGTGTTATCAAAAACCCAATAAAAAAAACACCAATTTCCATATATTTATTCCTAAAAAGAAAATTTCTTTTCCATTTCATTGCAATATTACTTCTATGATTATTTCTTTATTTAATTTCTTTTACTTAGGAGCCTAACATTCTTTAATTGAAAGTCACACCTAAAATTTCAATATCATGGTGATAGAACACTATGGAGCCAATCCTCTATCTCGGATGACATTTTTTGGTAGTGTTAATGCACGAGGAAGTGGTTGAATCTTTACGATCTACGCTAATATACTCTTTTTGTGTTTTTCAAAAACATACATCTTTTATTTTTACTGGATTTGGGTCTCTTTTTTAAAATCATGTCCTTGTATTTTCAAAGGAATATAAAGGAAATTGTAGGTGTGCTTTCTTTTTTGTAATCTCTAATTAAAGTTCTCATATTAGTTTAATACAATATTTTTTGCACTTTAATTTTATGGCTATTTGACATTTTGATGTTTTGGATTTTGATAATCTTCTTTTTGCATTTTTCATTAATTTTCATGGAATTTTAGAGATTGCTTATCTAGGTATCCTCTCTTTAAGTGAGTGATTTATCATTTGAGTTTTTTTGTTTAATTTCATTGCAAATCATGATGATTAATGTTTTGTTTTTATCAAAGTCCTGTATTTGAATTTTTTTGATTAACTTTTATAATGGATCTTGAAGTTAAAATGCATGACCTAATATAGCCATTCATAAAATTGCTTTAGGCCTTATATTTGAAAGAACATTGTATGTGTATTCTCAATTTGTTGATAATTCATAAACACTTCTCAATTTTTATTATGAATTTTCTCATCAATATCTAATTGCTCTGACTTGCATTTTAGTTTTTATAAGGGCAAATGCAACATAAATTGTATTTGGTTTTATACAACATTAGTTAGCCTTATAGTTGTTACATGAAAAAGATAAAGCGAACTTGCTCATGTTTCAATATATGCAAACTACCATTTTGTATTCTTTTTTTATTCTAACATTATTAAGGACAATATCAATAGACATGCATTATAAAGAGATGAGAATATCATTAGTACCTCCAAGAAAGTAAATGGATAGTGATAAAAACTTTACAAATTTATATTTAAAACCTTCAAATGATTGTGGTGTAATTCAGAATACAGAAAGGAAGAAAGCTATAAAAGATTTCAATTTGAATGTAAAAGCTTAATGAGGTTTCGATTTGAACAAATTTCCTGATCAAGGAGAAAAATAAGTCTACTAGAAAATGTTAAAAATTTATCTTCCTAATTTCTACTAAACTTATTCTCTTTTATATTCTTGTATCCATTGTTAGTCCATTGCTAATTAGAAATGTGACTCTTGTATTGTGAATTTTGATCCAATTGGTAAAACTTTTTTATTGCATAAATCTTATTACTATCGTCTTTCACTTTTTGTATTTAAGTTATTGGCTTATGATTTGATGTGTTTTGTTTCATAAGTTTTTTCTAAAGCAAGAATTCCAATAAATGTTATTAGCTAGTGAGTTGATGAATATATTTTCTTCTTGTAATGATTGATGCCACTAAAGTCTAAGGATCATGATAGAAGTTTAGAATTTACAAATTGATCTCAGGTAATCTTTCACCCACTAGCTTTTCATTAAAACAAGATGTTTTCCAAAAAAATGGATCAAGGAACTTGATTTATAATCTTTCACCCACTAGCTTTTTCATTAAAATAAGATATTTTCCAAAAAAAAAAAAGGATCAAGGAACTTGATTTAGGATTTTTAATTTGTTATAAAATTAAAAAAATTTAGAAATATAAAGTTTGATTCATTTTGAAATGTTATGAACTAAAAAATGTTTACCATCTAATTGTAAAATCCATATTGCTCAATTTGCAACATCTTTATCCTTATAAGCTTCAGAAATTGGTTTATACCATTGGAATCTAATGCTATTCCAATTTATTAATTAATCATTAATTGATGAGTATAATGAAGTTATTAATTATAATTGAATTTGATTAATCATGTTACGCAAAACTTCATGAAAACCTATTAACTAAATGAATCAAATAGTAAACCTAGTTAATTATAAAAATTAGACAAACAAAAGATTGAAATCATACTCCTTAGTTTTTACTTCAAGCACTAAAAAGGTCTTGCAATTTTCTTTTTGTCTTTGATAACAACAATTAGAACAACAAGCAAAGTATTGACCAATACTAACACCTCAAATAGTCAAGTAGACCTTTTTAGATAGTTAAGTCATAGTAAACATAGATAGTGTAGTTCCTTTTTAATTCATGACATATTTAAATAGTCAAGTCACAATAACCATAAACTAAAAACAAAATTAAACTAAAATAATTGGTAATTTTAAACAAATCTTAAATAATTGAGAACTTCTTGCACCAATGTAGGATCATATTTCATTTGAGTTGGAAGATGACCTTCTTTTTCCAATTTTGGTATCTTAATAGGTGGAATTTTGTATTTATAGGAACCTTTTTCTCTCATGATCTCTATCATACAACTGCAATGTTAACAATATTTGATTAGATTTCATAATAGAAAAACATTCAAATGACTTGATGATAACATCAACAAGTTCATTCACATTTTTCGGTGACTCCATGTAATATAATGATTGAATAACATTAAAAAACCAAAGATCGATAACATTCAAATCTAGAAAATTTAGAGGTAACACATCAAACGAATATTAAATCCATCTTATATAGCTACTATGTAAAATTCATCATCATATTGGTCAATGTGTGTTCTTGCATTATCTTGTTAAATAGAAATTTGATACCTTAAATTCTTTCTTTGCCATTTAGCCTTGATAACAAGGATAACTTTTTCAAGCAAGTATGTCCTTATAACTTCTCTTTTTACTGAAGTTATTCGTTTTGCCTCTAATATGTTGTAGCTCTATTAACATTACTCCACTTAGCTAGCAAATACACCAATTTTTCTAAAGAAAAGTTCATTACCTTGTGCATTGAAACCTTAGACAAGCTAATGCAACTAAAAACATGACTTTTCTGATGAAGTTTTTGCTTCGACAAGTATGCATTGTGTCCTTTTCATATTGCAATAACTAGTATTCTCTAATTTTTTTTGTCATGTAAAATCACTTCTCATCAATATGAACCATGTTGTACATCCCCATAAAAGTTGGGTCATGCGATATACTGCTTTCATTAAGAATTGAAATATACTATTGTAATCTAGATTTTTTTTTTGTAATTTTCTTCCTTTAGAAAAAGCTTTATAGCATTTGAATGTTGCCACATAGCTCCCTCCTTTCAAAGTCTAAATAATGTGACCTTGCTCGGATTCGTAAAGCTAGTTAAAAGAGCCAAGGGTTGCCCATTTTTGTAAAGGGATATCACGAATACAAGCTAAGTCAACTTAAACTCTTTTGTAGCCACAAATTCTTATCTTTTTATGAAAAACGCCACCGCTACTTTTTACTTGTTTTCAAATGCATTGAATAATATGTATAGAAGTTGAAAATAATGCTACCACCATCTTGTAGTATCTCTTTTCAATTATCCATCAATGTTTTTTTTATAAAAACATATCGTAAATGACTTTGCATTCATTGTTGCTCAAAATTTTAATTGTCTGTTGACAACTCTATGATTCTCATTGTTTTACATTTGTATTGTCATCATTGATATTTTCTTCTATTTCAAAATGTAAAGAAAAAATTAAATAATATAATGTGGTATAAAAAATGCACTATATAAATAATGGATACAATCACTTAAAATAATATAATTAGTTAAATTAATTAGTCCATTATGTTTTTTTCTTTGTGTCAACTAGACTTGAACCCTCAACTTTAAAGATTTGACAAGCATGCCAAGCTTATCAAGCTACAAGGGGAGTCGATTTATTGAGCTATCGACACCCATTTTTATTGAAGTTATGAAAGCATAGTTGGTTTTGTCTCTAGTTTGAGGCTAACTTCTCTTTTCACTAAAGTTATATAAATATAGTTTTTTTAATCATGAGAGAGAGAGAGAGAGAGAGAGAGAGAGAGAGAGAGAGAGAGCATATTTATTGATAGTATATAGAAGAGAGAGAATAGTGATATACTTTTAGATGATATATTTGTCTATCTCAACTAATATTGAAATATTTTAATAGTTTTTTTAATATGTGTACATTTCTCTAAAATTTCTATTATTGTGAAATAAATAGAATATCAACTTTAATTGATGAGTCATGCTTTATCATCTTATTTTCAAATCATACTCTACATTATAATTGATTTTGTAATAGAACACTGAAAAGGTGACATATGGATTTTGATATATAAATCAATCAATTTATATTTTATACATTGCTATATTCTTATATTTTGATTTGAATTTTGGAATAACTTCTCATAATATTTAATAAAATTACCATAAAATGTAATATTTTTAATTATTATTAAAGGTCTATTTGGCTTAGCAATAGCAACCAACAGTGAACGAGTAATAGTCAACGGTTAGCTTTCAAATATGAGCGATCAATAAAATATAAAATATTTGATAATTTAACAGTTAAATATGTGGTTATATTATAAAGTGACAAAAAAGATAATTATTTATATATTTTAATTAATTTTATATGAACTACTAATTTGTGCAATGGTAAGTAATGATAAATATAAAGTTAGTACTAAAAACAATTCTAAACTCTAGAACAATCAACTTTTAGTCTTCAATTATATTTTATAAACGTTAAAACATTAGTTTTTAAATTAAAATATTGATTGGTGATATTATTAAATATTTTTTAGCATTCGAATGTTCAATTTTACTGAACATGAGTAAACGTCAAACTAAATGAGTACTAAATAATAATGATACGTGATGTTTTATAATATAAGATTGGCAAAATTTAAAAATTTGGTATAATATATAAAAGCACCATTCACATTTTAAAGAGTTTTAATGAAAAAATTAAAATAAGTACCAATTGATACAATGACAAGATTTTTATATAATTTTGAAAAATCAGAAATGAGTTAGTTAATTAGAGAAAAACTATCTCAAAGTAATTAACTTTTTTAATTAACGGTCAACTATCAAAATTTAACAAAAGCAATAAGTAACGTAACGAAAATAAAATAAAAGGATATTTTAGTATAATATTAAAAATTAAGGAACGAATTAGTTAATTATGCGAAGACACAGGGGCGCAGAATTTAGGGATTAGGGCACGAAGAGTATCCTAAAGTTTCTGACATTTGAGACCAGACATTGAATCCACTCCGTTGGGGACAATACCCACCACAATTAATATTGATTTACAAATACGTACACTCTCGCGTATCAAATTCTGTCGATAAACGCCTTCGATACTTCTCCTTCATCAAAATCCTAAGAAACCAAAGAATATAATGTCGGGCGGGTTTTTTCGGGTAATTGTCCAGATCTAAACCCAAATTCCTAACTTCTTGTTCTTGAATTCGACATTTGATTGTTTTTCTATTGTATTTTTAGGGTACTTCTGCTGATCAAGACACTCGATTCTCCAACAAGCAAGCGAAATTGTTGAAATCCCAGAAGTTCGCCCCTGAATTGGAACATCTGGTTTGTTTTCACTATGCTTCTTATTATTAGTGTTATATTTGGGCAATATCTTAGTTCTTGGTTTGTTTTAGGTGGATATGAGGAAAGTGAAAATGGATGTCATTAGGCCTTGGATTGCTAACAGAGTGACGGAGCTGCTGGGGTTTGAAGATGAGGTTCTTATCAACTTCATTTATGGCCTCCTCGATGCAAAGGTACTACATTTCTTTACATTCAATAAGAAAATTAACGGTGTATGTATGTTTCCTTTATTTGTTTGAAATATGTGGGTCCCTTTATTCTGGTTTTGTGCTGATATAGCTGAACAAATACCTTCCTTTGGGATTTTGACTGAATTCGCATGGCAAACGCTATTAAAATTTCCTGTATTTGTTTTGAGTATGGTCCGTATGCGTGTGTTTAATTCTAATGCAGGAAGTGAATGGGAAGGAAGTTCAAATATCGCTTACGGGATTTATGGAGAAAAACACTGGGAAGTTTATGAAAGATCTCTGGACACTTCTTCTCAGTGCGCAAAAGAATGAGAGTGGTGTTCCTCAGCAGTTCCTGGATGCTAAAGAGGAGGAAACTCGGAAAAAGCAGGTTTGGAATGTTTTTGAGTTGTGATAATGTTGCTCTTAGTGGTAATCAGAGTGAATCTTTTTCTAACAATGATAAACACGGTTCAGGCTGAGGCAGATCGGATAACAAGTGAAATTCAGAAGAAGAAAGAGAAGGAGGGTAAAGAACTCGAGGGGGAGAGATTGAAGAAGATGGTAATACTGACTTATTCATGCTGGAGTTGGATTCCCTAGAGCTATGTTTTCGGTTTTAACTTAGTTTGTGTTTTCATGGCGTTCAGCTAGCTTCTGCAATTATTTGGGTTCATGTCCCTTACCTCAAAACTACTGTAGGACGCTGGGGCTGAAACAAAGGCCAATGTTGCTGCTATGGAGCCAGCCTCAAAGGGTTCAAGAGGTGTTCCTGAGGATGTGAAAGAAACTGACAATGGGAATGGCGTGAGAGGAGGAAACAGGTTATATTTTCACTTTCTGGATTTATCGTTGACTGCTTATTGTCCTGTATTTCCTAATTGACTAAATCGAACCAGAAAGTACTTCAGTATATGTCCATAGATTGATCTCTGTACAAGGGCCATAAGGTGGTTTAGGAACTTGTTTAATACTCAATCATACTATCTGTTGAAAGCTCAGATGAATAGTGCATTTTATATAATTCTGAAATGGATTTTTTTAGTTACATACTTTCTTTAATGACGTTTAGCTCGCAATGTGTTTCAGCTATGACTTCTGGCAATGTTGGATGTACCATGTGCTTGCATCTGTGTCTAGGATATGACTCTAATGCAAATTTGCAACTATGAATGTGCTGCATGACAATGTTATTGGATACTTTGCAGAAAGCAAACTTGGAAAGCACCTATCCTTACTTAGAAATGTGTAATCTGTTTTTGGTTGGGAATGCAAGCTTTTTTCACATCGATATTAGCATCAGTTATTGTACAATGTTGGTGTTTTATTTAGCAGTGTATGAGGATGTTCTCTCATCTGTGAGCTATTGCCTTTCTTTGTGCTCAAGTTTGAGATTTAATCTTTGATTTTAAATTGGTTTATTTTCATAGTAGCGTCTGGTTTACTTGACTATTTCATGCAACTCTGCTGCTTGATGCCAGCTGGATTGGGGCAGCCTATAGTTCTACATCCCTTAGGACCAGGGCCCAGCAATTGTTCGTGGGGACTTTCCCTTTGATTGATATCCCTTCATCAATAGCTATTGCCGTTCTTTATAGTCAAGTTTGAGATTAATCTTTGATTTTGAATTGGTTTTGGTTCATAGTAGTGTCTTAATAGTATGCTTGACTGTTTCATGCACCTCCACTGCTTGATGCCAGCCATATTGGTGCAGCATATAGTTCTACATCCTCCATGACCAGGGTCCTGCAATTTTTTGCAGGGACTATCCCTTTGGTTGACATCCCTTAATCAATAACAGTGGTCCTATTCTGTTAGACCATTCAACCTGGCCTTAAAAAATGATAACACTTGATCTACATGGCTTTTGTGAATCAATCCAAGGACGCAGATCAATGGCATCACCTTCAAAACAATAGTATGCTATATCTATGCGCATAAAACACAAAATAAAATACAGTATGGCCTAAAATTTTCTATCAATTAAAGCTTTGTTGGTTTTCTTTTAAAATGATAGGACAAAGAAAGGAAAGGAAATAAACAATGCATCAAGAGCTGATATAGTCTAGATGCATTTAAAAAAAAAAAAAAAAAAAATTCTACCATTTCCTCTCACTTCTCTCAAACACAAGTGAAGCCTAAATAATCAAAGTCAAGCATGGCTTTGCTAGTACTAACTGTTTTGAAAAAGAGTAAGCCCTTCATTTGCGTTGAAATGTTACTCTTTTTTTTTTTTTTTAGTACTGCTTATGTTGCATATAGACCTTGAGATGTACAAAATGCCTTTGTTGAGTGTCATATTTGTTAACAAGTATATTAGCTTCATGGAAGAGTATTCACATATGATCAAATGCTTACAGGTCTTCTAGATCTCCCCATTCAACTGACAGTTCATCTTCATCACCTCGGTAATTGTCCTTGCATTAATGAAGGTTGTTTGTGTTTGTTTGTGTTTTTTATTCTTTTGTATAACAAGCTAGTTTACTGTGTTTTTGGGTGTCTTCTGCAGAGTTTCACCTTCTAGGAGTAGGAGGTCATTTTCACATTCGAGGAGTTATTCTGGGTGTGTCATATATGCTACAATAATGATAGCTGTTGCTTATCATTAACTTTCTTTTGGCTTGCTGTTTTATTTGTTACTTATGTTTTTATTATAGTATCTGTGATATGTATGCATGCATGCCTATGAGTATGTAGAACAATTTTAAGCATCACATGCAATGAGGGACTGCAGGAATAACTTGGGAAATTTTAAGCATCACATGCATGCCTACGAGTATGTAGAACAATTTTAAGCATCACATGCAATGAGGGATTGCGGGAATAACTTGGACATTCTGTCAATTATCAGTTTCTTTATCTTTGAAATTGTAGCATCTCATGAAGTTTGTATATATCTCAGTGATAGACATAAGTCAAGAAGTTTGTCGAGATCCCCTGAAGCACGAAGGCAATCCATTTCTTCTCATAGGGTGTATCGCTCGCCAGACAACAGGTCAATTACTCCCTGTCGTAGGTATTCGTCTCGAGGCTCCCTTTCTCCTTCAAGGAGGAGATCATTGTATTCTAGGCAAAGATCTAGATCATCTTCTCGCCTCAGATCACCATCTCCAGCTCGTCAGAGACTGCATTCCCCATATCGGCGCAGATCACCTTCACCAATTCGTCGCAGATCACCTTCACCAATCCATCATAGATCACCTTCACCTGTTCGACGACGTAAATCACCTTTGCCCATTCGACGACGTAGATCGCCTTCGCCCGTTCGACGTCGCAGATCACCTTCGCCCATTCAATGTCGCAGATCACGATCTCCTGTGAGGTGCAGGTCGCCCATGCCAATTAGGCGCAGGTCACCCTCACTGGTTAGGCGTAGGTCACCCTTGCCTGTGCGGCGCAGATCCCCACCTCTACGACGTAGATCACCCTCTCCCATCCGCCGGAGGTATCAAAGATCTCCATTGACTCCCCGTCGGCAATCTTTATCTCCAAAACATAGGTCACCAATTCCTGCCTGCAGGAGATCAGCAGCTCTTTCCCGCTGTAAGTCTCCTTCACCTTATAGATCCAGTCTTTCTCCTGTGCAGCATAGGTCTTTATCACCTGTAAGAACTTCAAAGGAACGTAGCAGGTCACCTGAGCAATCTCCTGGTGAAAGAGTTAGGTATATTCATAACCCTGGTGGGCGTTTCCTCTTACTTATTTAGATCTGCTACCTCGTGCATTGGCTTTACTTTGCATATTTGTGTTGCAGTATGCGAGAAAAATCATCTCCTGTGCCACGTCGACCCTCTAGTTCTTTGAGGTCGCTACAGAGAGATGCAAAGGATCGGAAGGATTGGCGCGATAAATCTTCCTTGTCTCCTTTGCCACAGAGGTCACCAGTTCAGTCAGAATCTCCACCACTTGCAAGGACTAGGAATTCTAGTGTTCGTAGAAGGTACTTATAATTTCAACCAATACATTAGTCTCCTATAACCTTACCATATTTTTTTCCTTTTGGAGAATGTACATGTTTACATATTTTTGGCTGCTAATGAAGGTCCACAAGTCTGTGTGAGAGCCCTGTAAGCCAAAGAAGAGGGAGAAGAAACAGGTAAGGGAGACATCAATACTTCGACATGTGACATGGTTATCATTACCATGTAGTAAATATGTAAAATCATTTTTCCTGCTATTATAGGTCTTCTAGTCCATCTGCAAGCCCTGTAAGGCTAAAAAGGGGGCACATTTCAAATGATGACAACTTAAGCCCTACACGTAATCCAAGAGAGCTAAAACATCGTTGTGGAAGTCCTGAATCTAGCAAAGAGGATGAAGATACTACTGATCATGTTCGGTTAGATTTGGAATTTAGCAATTTCTGATTCTTAAAATTCTTTCGCTTGTTAGTGGGTTAGTTGTCCTGATTAATTTCACTTTGCTGATTGATGACTCCCTTATGGGTTTTTGTTTTTTCTATTTATGAGCAGGGATTGTAAATCCAAATCTTCACATAAATGTTTTACTGGTTCAACCATCATCAGTAAGCAGAAAGAGTCTCCTGTCAAGGTCCATTTGAAGGATGAGCGCTCTCCTGAAAGAGAGGTAGGTCGTCGGGTTACTGAATCTTGGAGGGGTCTGGATGTTGTGGAATCAAGGAAGAAAGACCAGGAAATTAAGAGGTATGTATATGTTTGCTTCTTTCTATGTTAACATCTATCCCACTTGCTTTCATTAATTTGTAAACATAAATGAACTGAGAGATTCCATGTTTTAACATGTCCTGGACAGTGAGAAGGGCTCTCAAAAGGGAGTTTATAATGAAACTTCTGAGGGGCATAAGTCTCCAACATCATATAAGGACCCTTCTTTAGTGGGGAAGGCACAAATTTCTTATGCAGGAGAGGGGAAAAAATCTGATGAGAGAAACCGTTCACGTCCAAACTATGTTAAGGATAGTGATAGACACCATAAATCAGACACCATACACATGTTGGTTGGAAAAGCTGATCGCAATAATGGTGGTGGTGCGTTTGATTCTGGTTCAGAGGAAAGTGACAAATGCAGAACTGAAAACAAGGAAAAGCGACAGCATAAAAGATCACGTAGGGAAGAAGTGGCTTCTGATGATGGTGACAGCTATGATTCTGAAATTGAAGAAAGAAAAGAGGCCAAGAGGAGGAGGAAGGAAGAAAAGAAACAGCGGAAGGAGGAAAAACGTCGACGTCGTGAGAAACGTCATCGGAGACGGGAAGAACGGCGTGCTGAGAAACTCAAATTGAAGGATCAAAACAATGTTAATTCTTCTGATGATGAACATGGTGTGAGGGGTTCTTATCTGAGTGAGAGTGAAGATACACATTCTGAGCAGAAGAAACTTGAGATTGAGTTGAGGAAGAAGGCTCTTGAATCGCTCAAAGCAAAGAAGGGCATTAGTAACTAAAAAAATTGTTGCTGTGATGAAGATTATCATTTTATTTTTGTCAAGTTGTTCTTTACATATATGCTAGGAACATTTTGTTTGAAAATGGGAGTTGTTTTATATTGGTAACTGTTTAATGTAGTCTGTTTACTGCTGGCAGCTGAAATGGATAAATGAGGATTTCCTGAGCTATTCTCATGAGTTCAACTTTTTGCAGATCTTCCTGCTAGATATTCTAGTAATAATTGTTTTCCCTTAGTTGGGAATGTTATTTTTATTATTGTTGTCAACATGAAAACAGCTATTAACAGGGGTATGGAGCCGAAGTATGCCTTGGTGCTAGCTTTTTGTAATTTGTCTTTTATAAATTGTTGCATTTTAGAATGAACATTGTTTTATTAGCTTCAAGTATATGTGAGTTTCAGAAATAGGAGAATCAGGTCTGTAATATGTGGGTTGGTTAGTGCAAATAGTGAACATGCAGGTCTTGTCAGTTTAACTGATATGATGCTGATACTAAAAATAACTTTCTGGTCCAGTTGGTAGATTAAAATTTTGTCAACTAGATGACTTGCTTGAGCAGACAATGTGCAGAACTTCATTTTGAACATCACTTCAGGTGACGTACTTTTATTCTTACTTTTTCTTTACAGTAACTCACTGTCTTTTGATCAAACTGCTTGGTTTTTGGCTCCCATTTCTAACTTTATTTTGATTCAACTTCTGTATCGTTGGCTGCTTGAGAGTTGTTCCTGGGACTTTCTTTCTAAATTTCTCCATCGTGCTGTACTCGAGCTCGTCTTATTCTAATATCTGCCTGGAGTTTCATTTGCAGCATTCTTATGTATGTATGTTGCAATAGTTAGATCTGTATGAGAATGTAGTATGACTAGGGGTCTAAATGAGTCGCGAATTGATTTGCTTAAGTTTGGTTTATGTATAAATGAACTGAGTTCGAATCGAGTATTTAAAAATCATTTAATGAACGAGCTGGACTCGAGTTGAGTATCATCAAGATTGCATAAAACTTGCGAACCTAAACAAGCGTAATCGAGTTGAAATTTTTTTATTAGAATTAAATTATAAACAAATTATTAATAATTTTTTTTAAAATAAGATTCTTCTTTAGAAACTTAATATATTTATTAATATCTACGTAAAAAATTATAAGAAATTATATATTACATTGTAAATTACAATATGAAATACTTATTATTTGCTACATATTTTTAATTAATATATTTTTAAAAAGTATTTTTATGCATACTATGAATAAAAATATATAATTATATTTATTATCGATTTGGTTTACGAGCTTACAAGTCAAATACTGATAAATTTGAGATTGACTCGTTAAATTAACGAGTCGAGCTCAAACTTGATTTTAAAGCTCATTTAATAAATAAGTAGAGTTTGAATAGGTTTTTATTGCGTAGTTTGTGAGTAAGCTTGGTTTATTTACACCCTTAAGTATGACTGCTTGACTTAACGTTTTTGCTATGTCTGGCATGTTGCATATTTGATTTAAGAATAGGAAATTGGTCGCATAATTTGCCACCTGATCCTTTCTTTGCTGCTACCAATAAATACTGTCATTGTTTTTGTGGCCTTAGGCCAACACATGGGTGTAAAGTTTTGGCAGCGGTTTTGGGGCCGGCTTACTGAAGCTGATTTTCAGCAGCATGGACTTGTTTTTCCATTTGTTGTGGACCGGAGAAATAGGATTGAGACGTCAATAATAGCTTGTGTGGTTGATATGCAATTGTGTACCTGAGTGCCATATTTTTGGAAGAACAGCATTTATAGCTGATTACGTTGACCTTTTTGGGAAATTGGTTCTTGGTATAGTATAACTGGGTTTTCGAAGTGTGGTACAAATAAACGCATGTCTTGTTGGTTGATGGTGCTCATGTTGTTACTTGCTCAAATGCGTTGGTGTTGATTTTTGAGAAATGCGTTTCCATGTGGCGGTTTGGTGTTAAAATTATATGCATTTCTAAGACCAATGAAGATGGTTCGTGATCTTGGCTTTCTTTACGTTCTTTTTTACTTCTTTTATTTGGATGAATGCAAGTGGAGAATTGTTTTAGCAGTTAGCATTTTGTTGCAGTCTGTGGGACTATGTAGCAACTAGAAAGAATTGAGGTGCCTGATTCTCAATTTTTTCAACCCTTCTGTTATCTTCCTAGCTTGGACCTAACATATATTAGAAAATTTGAAAAAAGAGCCGAACTTGTATCAATGTTTGAGAACTGGATCGGCCAGTCGGACCGGGAAATTCGGAAATTGGCTAAGAATCTGGTCTAATTCAAGTGATAAAAACGGTGGTATACAAAATGGGTTAAAATTTACAAAACTCAGAACCCTAACAAAACTGGGTTCGTTGTTTCAGCTATTAGGGAAAATTTTGTCAAAACCCAATTCCAATCCTGCAAATCTTTCCAATATAGAGCCAACTAAATCAGTGCATATCTATGCTGATCACTATGTAGTCACTGGAAATTTTCCTTCCGTTCTATGACGTGTTCAAGCCAAATCAAAGCTTTCTTTAAATATAGGTGGGAACGTCTAATTTTTGTATCTTTACTCACTCTTGCGCTGGTTTCCATTATTGTACATTTTTTGCTTTGATTTGAACTTTCGTCTGTTAGTTTTATGCATCTACTAGATTTTCCTATAAAACAACAGCAAAATTGTTTTTGTTTTTGTTTGAGCATGTCCAATTCTTGATAAATATGTTTTTTTTTTTTTAGTTCCTTCACTTGGCTAGAACTTTCAAGTGATTTTGACAATTAATATAAAAATTTGTAACTTTGGTTCAAGAGTGTTCTTTTTTCTGTGTTAGTATTTGCTGAGTGTAATTTTGTTTGGTTCAAGAGTGTCCATTTTATATTAAACTAATTTTTATTTTTTATTTTATATAGTTTTAAGCCCTTTTGATTTTAATTTTGAATTCTTAAAGGCACAAATGTTTCTCTTATTTTCTCTAAGATTTTAGATTTTTTTTTTTTCTGTCATTCATATTTTTATTTAAAATATATAATTATAATATTAAAATTATATTGAAGCGGACCGGATCAGTTGAACCGGAGATCAATCTTGAGACTGCTTCACTTTCTAAAAACATTTGTATTCACCTCCTTTCCCCAACTGGTTCAATGTTTCTATTTTTTACTTTTATTTTGAGTAAAGCAATGTCGGTAACTTCTGCCCAAGTAAACTTTTAGCGAAAAGAAAAAAAATTCTACCAACAGAATTTTATCATTCTGGTAATAAAACTTTTTTTTTTTGAAATAAATTTTAAATTAACAAAGTTGAATTGAATTTTTATTCTTGGCAAGAAATTTATAATGATTGAAATTATTTTTATTTTCTTAAATACTAAAGGTTATTAAAATAATTTTATTTGATTTTTTTAATGAAAATGAATTCTTTTAAAGTTCTATGGTTTTTTTTTGGTCGAATTTAATGCTTGCCATTTACTTCGATTTTTTTTTTTTTTTTGAATTTCATTTGCGGCAAACATATATGGGCAAAATTGAAGCTGATGGCGACCTGATCTATGTAAAACATTACTTCCAGAGCAACCAATAGTTGAATCTAATTATGCTACTATCATCCTCTTGGTGTTAATGAGAGATAGTGGCTGAAGGCCAGTTGTCTTGATCACATGGCATTTTGGGCAACCACTATCTGGCTGTGATCTTAAAGCCGAATATTAACTCTGATGATAATCTGTTGGATGGGAATTTCCAATCGGTGGTTAAGCCATCAAGGTTGATAAATTGTGATGAAAGGGTCAAGCGGCTAGATATTCCTCGATCACCATTTACCTAGCTCTAATATGACATGTCTAACAAGGTACGTCACTTTCCATGGGGTTCAACACACTAAAATATGCTAACAAAACGTCTGGTGTCCAAAACGCTCAAGTGGATAACCTATGGATACGTGGCTATATACCATTTGCCAGCCTTACCGCCAAATCAAGATAATATCCAAACCAAAATTGCTGCAATCGCCACAACCTACAGGCAGCAAGTGTACAGACACATGAATATTGTGAAATGCTAATCAAAACAACTTAAGACTTGGAGAAGAGAGTTACCATTTGGAAACATTTCTTTAGTCTTTCATGGCTCCAACTTTCACCTCCAATTCGTTCCTCCAAACTACCACATTCCATTCAAGGCACAACCTTAAGATCCCAAGACTAGGAGTCTTTGCTAAAAGAGCAGGACCCTTCTCTCCATTTCAGCTTGGCAAACCTAAAGATGACAGTTCAGAAGCAAGCCAAACTGATGGTTCGGGGAATTCAAGTCCTTTTAGTTTCAACTTTGGCAAGGCGCCTGATATGAAGTCTTTGATACCTGTTGTAAGTAATCCAGCTTCTGGGTTGTCTTTTCCGAGGAGGAAGGATCCTGGCACAGTGTTTGTTGCTGGTGCTACTGGGCAGGCAGGCATTAGGATTGCGCAAAGTTTGTTACGTGAAGGTTTTAGTGTTAGAGCTGGAGTTCTTGAGCTTCAAGCTGCTCAGGAGTTGGCTCGTTTTGCAGCAGAGTATAAGGTTAGTTTTCTTTCAGAACCGTCGACACCGTTGCTTGTATAGGAGAGTAATGCAATATGCAAAAGAATGCACATCCTACTCAGTATGGTAAATAATTTTGTTGTATGGATAGAGGGTCCCATTATTCTTCTCAGCTGGGATACCGGTAGTGTAGGATAGAATAGGAAAGGCAGAAGAAGTCCACCGACTGAGTGCAGCAAAAATAAGTTCAGCTGAAGGAAAATACAGAAGTTCTTATAACCATTAAGGAGGGGGAAAAAAAAAGGGAGACCCTTCTCAACTTTGGCTTATGTATACTAGGAGGTTTTGTTTTATTATAGGATGATACCTTTGCCAGCATCAGTGTTGAATCCTTAACCTTACAAGTATTTTTCAGATGTACTAAATAGTGAATTCTCAGTTGGTTGGGAGCTATTTGGTTAAACTTTCTAGTTCTCAGTTAATTTTCGGGTGAATTCAGTTCGAAGTTTCCGTCACAATGAGCGTAGTCTTTTCTAGTAAATGAATAATATGTGTATGTTATATTTTATGTTTGTGATTCCTTCTGCTACATGCATATAACAGATCATATCAAAGGAAGAATCAAGACGGCTCAACGCTGTTCAATCAACTTTCGGAGATGCAGAGTCAATTGCCAAAGCAATTGGTAATGCAAGCAAAGTTGTGGTGACAATTGGTCCTACAGAAAACGGTCCTACCAGTGAGGTCTCCACATCAGATGCCTTGCAAGTAATCCAGGCTGCTCAGCTGGCAGGAGTTGGCCACGTTGCAATTGTTTATGATTCAAACACTGCAGGTGCATCGACTTATAATGTGCTAGATGGATTCACATCATTCTTTAACAACTTGTTCTCGCAATCTCAGCCATTGACCATACCTGAGCTCCTGCAGAAAGTAATTGAGACAGACGTAAGCTATACTTTCATCAAGACAAGTTTGACAGAAGATTTTTCGTCAGAACGTTCTTATAATGTTGTTGTTTCGGCTGAAGGAAGCACTGGTTCAAACGACTACAAAGTAATGTAATGTATGCAATTATTTCTGTTTTATTAATTTTAACTCTTCGTATTTCTTGGGGCATAAATTTCTTTGTTTCCTTTCTGTGTTTTCTTATGCTTTGAATAATTGTTTTTAGGTGGCAAAATCTCAGATAGCATCGATAGTGGCAGGGGTTTTCTCAAATACAGCAGTAGCAGAAAATAAGGTAGATTAAAACTAGGATTGTGTTTCCTTTACAGAATTAACATGCTTTAAGCAGAATGGACAAACTTGATTTCTATGGCTACTCATAAATGACGATATTTATGTTCTAAACTAGGTGGTGGAGATTTTCACAAATCCATCAGCACCCTCAAAGTCTGTCAATGAGCTTTTCAGGTAAAAATTGTGGTTCTGATATCTTCTTAACATTATATTTTAATATCCAATTTATGTAAATTTGATAACGTTGTTAATGATGTTCGCATTTAGCGCCATCCCTAAAGATGAAAGAAGAAAAATTTATGCTGAAACTGTTGCAAAGGCAAAAGCTGAGGAAGAAGCAAAGGTAGCTGCGGAGAAAGCTCGTAAAGCAGCTGACGCAGCAAAGAAGCTTGAAGAAGAAGTAAAAAAGCTTTCGGAGAAAGAAGCTACAGCAGCTAGTTTAGCTGAAGAAGCACAGGCAAAGGCAGAGGCTGCAGGAACTTCAATGGAAAACCTGTTGAGTAAAGCAAAAGACATTGGTGCAGGGTTCTCCTGGGAGAAACTAAGTACCCAGCTTGCAAATGGAGTTCAACAGGTTAATGGAAAACCGAGGGTGCAGATTGCCACTGTAAGAGGACAAGCCAAGGCTCGTTCCCTCCCTAGCCAAAAAGCTGTTGTTAAACGACCTACCCCAAAATTGTTTGCGTCAAAAGCTAAAGAGCAACCAAAGGCAAAGGCTAAAGAGACAGAATCAAAGACAGAAGTCAAGAAGATATTCGGTGGCCTGTTTCAGCAAGAAACTATATATGTCGATGATAAATGAGACAACTTTTTTTTTGGCAACCCACTTCTTGTCTTTGAAGCTACTCTGAATCTGATATCTTTGAATGTTTGTAATGATGTTTAATTTGAGTCTAAAACCCAAAATTTGTACTATTTTAAGGCCTTCCAATCATTTTCGCATCACACAAATAAAATCTCTTCAATTTTCAAAGGCTTAACTGCTCCTTATGCAGTAAAATCTAAGTGATTTCAGACTCTGCTTTTAAACTGAAACCATAGGAGAGAACAACTAAATACTTTCAAATCAAACAAACCATTACTTGATGACATATGTTCATAAAAATTATGAGTTTCAATAACCCATTCTCTCAAAATATCAAATTTCTCAAGTCATTTAAACAAAGTCGTTTTAAAGTTTCTGCTCAATGTGGTTCAAATCACACTTCCTTTAATTAGCTCAATCAGGTCAAGAAAAATTAGAAATAAACATATCAATTTAATTAAAAGAAATTACTAGAGAGAGAATGAAAAATTTTCATGTCCAAAACAATTATTTCAAGTTATGAACAATATTTGTATTATTTTTGGAATATTGAGTTGATTATGGATTGGATTAATGGCATGTCCTAAAGAATTATATCAAGTTATGAACAACATTTGCATTACTTTTGGAATATGGAGTTGATTATGGATCGGATCAATGGTGAATAATTTTAAAATTTTTGAGACTTAATTTTAATAATAAAATAACTTAATTGTTAATGTTAAAAATATAATCAAGATTTAGCATCCTTCAAAAAAAAAAAAAAAGTTTTAGGATTTTTCCTTATTTTTATTTTATAAAAAATATATTTTAATGTTCCTGTATTTTGACACCATTAGCTTATTTATTATATTTCTTATTTCTTATCATATATTTTTTTTAAAAGTAAAATATGTTTCGTATTTATGCTATTGTGTTTCATTTCATTATTGCATTTTCCACACCCGGCAACAGTTCGAAGCATCATGAGCCAGTGGAGAAGTTTGGTCGTCGGCGTGAAATCAACCAACCTACTGCTGGATTCAGTCACTTTCTGCAATACACTTTCGAAGCATCAAATATGGAGAAACCATATCTCTCATAGGCGTTTTCTCAAGCATAGAGGTTACAATTTTTGAGCCAATTTATAAAAACTTGATTTGACTTTTGTTCAGAAAATTCTGATTCGATCTGACCCGAAATTGAAGGAGAATCAGAATAACTTGATGAAATTAGCCTAATTCATTGACATGTGTACATTGAGTCTAACTCTAACCCAATTTGAAGTAATTCAAATTTGACTTTTATAAGCATTAAAATATTAAAATATATTAAAATTAAAATAATATTTTTCTTATTTTAAAAAATCAAAATTGTAAATGATAGACCTGATCGATTTGCAATTCAAAAAATAATTTCAAATTTTTTTTTGCCTTCATCTAATAATATGTCCCATCTCATTTGCCACTGAAAATAACTTAATTCAAAAAATAATTTCAAATTTTTTTTTTGCCTTCATCTAATAATATGTCCCATCTCATTTGCCACTGAAAATAACTTAATTCAAATTCATGAAAAAGATAAAATCTATAATTAATCAAACCCAACATTAATCCAACGTAAATTCGCCCAATTTAATCCATCTCCCACATCTGCTCAAACACCTAAAAAACACATTTCATGTTCTCATTAGAGGTGGAAAAATGGGTCAGGTCTTATTATTTCAGGTTGTGTCATTTTCGGGTTGGGCCGTTTGAGTTTTGGAGAGGCTCAGATCCCCTATCGAATTAATTATGTAGAAAGAATTTCAGGTCGGTTTCGAGTTTACTCTTAAAATTGATATTTCGAATTGAGTTAGATTCTTTGTTATTCTATTTTTAAATATAAATTTGAATTTTTTTTTATCATTATTCAGTATTCTCATAATTTGTTAAGAAAAAATGATAATTTTCTCTTAAAAATTATTTTTAGTCAAATTTTATGTAAAATAAAGCTTGATTAAATTTTTTTTATTTAAATGCTTAATAAATTAAATATAATTTATTTTTTAAAAAACAAACAATTGAACTAAGTCTATATAGAATGATATTCAAGTCATATATCAAAATTTAAACTAATTTACAAACAAATATATAATGTTTAATGATAATAAATCATTAATTATAAAACATTTTATGTATGATAATAAAAAATTATATGATAAAATTGATTTTATCTTAATACGTGAGTTTATTGTGATAAAAAAACAAATTCATCGCAATTATTATAAAAAATAAATAAACTTGTGGTAAATTTTTTTTTACGCATTAAATTATTTAAAAGTTATGGTAAAAATTTAGTTTAATGACCTAAAAAATTTAAAAGTTTATGTGATTTTTAATCTTACCGAAAGTTTCAAACTAAGTTAATTATACTTTAATTTGACCAGTTGATTTTAATTATACTTTAAGTCAAAATCAGAATTTAGTAAAGTGTATATTTAGACTCAGTTGATCTTTATACTTTTTCAATTAGGGATTGTTTGGTTCAAGGTAGGGAATAAGAATGAAAATGGAAGAGAATGAGAATAAGAATGAAATTGAAAATGGAGGGGAACGATAATGAGAATGATTATTTTTACATGTTATTTGATTCATTTTAATTGATTGTGGAATGAAAATGCGATTTCATTTAAACATGTTTGGTTGAATATGAAATATGAATGAAAATCAACTTTAATTTTTTTTATATATAAATATTATTTTATTAATATTAATATTAAAAATATAAATATAAATATTATTTTAATAATATTAAAAAATATTATTAAAATAAAAAATAGTAAAGTAAATAAAATAATTATTATTATATTATAAATAATTTAAAATATAAATATTATATAGTATAATAAATAAATTATTATAAATTATAAATAAAATAATTATTTTATAAATAATTTAAAATATAAATATTATATTATAGTAAATAAATAAATATTATTAATTTTTAAAATTATAATATTTGAAAAATAATTATATTAATTTAAAAATTTGTAAATTATATAAAAATAATATCAATGAAATGTTGATGATACATAACAAAAAATCTAAATGCAAATAAAATTAGAAATTCAAATAAAATAGCAAAAAATCATCCTAATTGCAAATAAAATAATAAAAAATCATCCTAATTGCAAATAAAATAATAGAGAATCATTAACTAAATAATAAAGAATCATCTCATATTCCAAATAAAATACACAAAAGTCATTAACCATAATATTATCCCTTGCAAATAAAATTACAAATCCAAGTAAAATGTTAAAAACTCATAAAATTTAATTTGATCCAATTTTAAGTAAAATATTAGATAATACTATTCTAAACATATCATATTCTAGAGATTTCATGAGAACCATAAAAAGGACTAGTAACATATTGTCTTCTAAGGCTAGATGAAGCTTAATAAAATACTTTTAACTTGTTTGGTTTGACTGTAAGAATATAAACAGTTTGTAACACTTCAGTGCTTGACAAGTTATGAATTTGAAACATCTCGTTCAATACATTGTTGCTGTTCTCAACTATATCCTGTTCACGGTTCTCTACACGTGACCATACATCTGCCATTGTTCTATATTTTGCATGAAATTGTTAAAGTTAGTTGACACATTGATAAAGCCAGTACTTATGTTTGACTCTTCAAATTCATTTGGTTCCTTATTCACTTCCTTGTTTAGTTCAATCAAACACATAATTAAGTTTAGAGTTTAATTAATATGATACCTTTATTTTTATTTAATTTTTACTTAATTAAATTTATTATATAATTTTGTATGATGAATTCTAATTTTATATTAAAATTTAAAATTTACAAATTTAAAATTTAAATTTATAATTCATAAAATTTCTCAATCCTCCATTTTTTTTAAGAAAAATCTCTCAATCTTCTTAAAAATTTATTTTTTTATTTTAAATAATAATTTCTTAAAAACTATTTAGAATAAAAACCTTCTAAGAAATATTTAAAAAATTAATTACATGAGATTAATTAAGATCATACTTTTATTTTTATTCAATTTATCTCATTTTTGTTTAATTAAATTTATTATATATTTTTATATTTTCTAATTTTAAATTTATATTTAAAAATAAAATTTTTAAATTTCAATTTATAATTCATAAAATCTCTCAATGTATCATTAAATTTTTTTTTTCTCAATCTCTCCTTAAAAAATATAAAATATTAAATAAAAATTTTAAAAAATATTTAAAAAATTAATTACATGAGCTCAATTAAGATGACACTTTTATTTTGTATTCAATTTAATCCTTCTTTTTGCTTAATTAAATTTATTATATATACCTTTACATGAAGAAATTGAATTTTATATTTAAATCTATAAAATTTTAAAATTTAAATTTATAATTCATAAAATCTCTCAATATCTCATTAAAAAATTTTGTTCTTTCAATCTCTCCTTTAAAATTTAATTTTTATATTTTAAATAATAGATTATTTAAATCACTTAAAATAAAAACTTTAAAAAATGTTTAAAAACTAATTACATGAGATTACTTAAAATGATAATTTTTATTTTTTATTCAATTTTATCTCATTTTTATTTTATTAAATTTATTATATACTTTTATATGATAATTTTGTACTTAAATTTAAAATTTTTAAAAATTTTTGAAATTTAAATTTATAAATTATAAATCTCTCAATCTCTTATTTAAAAAATTTCTTTCAATCTTTCATTAAAAATTAATTTATATATTTTCAAATAATAAATTATTTAAATCATTGAAAATAAAACTTCTAAAAAATATTTTTTAAAAATATGAACTTGAACATTCTCAAAAAATTTATCCTGAAATAAAATTTAAGGATTTATTATTTTATTATTTAAATATATAAAATAAAATTTTATATTTAAAAACATGAAATTAATGTGAAATTAATTATTATCAAATAAAATAAAAATAAAATTTATATTTTTGTGAAAATTATTTCAATTGAGTAAAAATAAAAATATTATTTAATAAAATTTAAACTAAAATTTGAATCTAATTGAATTAATTGAAAAAAAATATAAGGATGAATTGAGTATAATATATACTTTAATAAATACTAATTTTGACTTCGGGTGCGATTAAAAAATTAATTCATCAAATTAGGTTGTAATTGACTCGATTGGAAACTTTGAATATAATTGAAAATTTGTAAAAAGATTTGAGTATTTTGAGTTATTGAGTCTAAAAATTTTTATTATAACAAATGAACATCTAAGATAAATTATGATATAAACTCTTTTATCATAATATTTTATCACAATATATTGGTGTCAAATTTGTATTGCCCACTAACATCGATATAAAAAGTAATATTATCATAATAATATTTTGTAATTGTGTTAAATAATTTTATAAAAATGATGAAATTATTTTATCACAATAAATAACTTTTTATTATAAATAAAAAAATTGTAATTTAGGCACATGAAAGACACAATAAAATTAATAAATTTATTAAAAATATCGACATATTTAAAAAATAAAATAAAAATTGAATTTAATTAAATAATTTAAATATTTTTTATTTTAATTATTATGCTATATATATATAATAAAATTTATTTTTTATTTTTGTCGAGTCAAATGAGTTGGGTCACGAGTTGATCCATTCAGGTAAGTTTTGATATGACTCGTCATATTGACCTTTACTTGTCCCAATCCTGTGATTTTCATATCATTTCGGGTTTGTTCTAAGTTAGGGTCAGGTTCGGGTCACATTTTTTCCGGCAGATTCGGGTTAGATAAAAAACTGCTATCTCTAGTTCCCACCACAATTAGCAATCAAATGATAATCAATCATACATGGAACAAAAATTGATAGTTTTAGAGGAGCATATAACACCAATGCATCTAATCCCACGAGGAGAATTACTTTCTAGTGTCAAACTAGTAAATAATATTAAAATTAAAAAATTAAAAATAAAGAAAAGCAATGAGGTACACATATATGTACACAATAATTAAGTTACTTCTTTTAATTATGAAAAAGTACTTAGATGGTAAAAAATTACATTAAATTTATTTCATACCAAACATATATACTTCTCAATAAAATTAAATTGTTTTGGTTAACTTTCTTTATACCAAATATGATTATATAGTTAAGTAGTTTAATTTTATCTTGTTAATTAACTATGCGGGCTAAAGCATTAATTCCCACTTTTGGAGTACGTGAGTTAAACTTTTACTTTTATCTTTGTTTTTGCAATAGGTTAGAATCATGAATCAAGTTTTAGTGTATCTAATGAATTCTTTTTGTTTTTCAATAAAAAAAAGAAAATTGTTATTGAAATTAATTAGTCATTTGCTTTTCTCTAGTTAATTAGTAACCCCTACATTAAAAATATAGGGACCTATATTAAAAATTCTTCTTTCTTACTAATATTCATGACAAAAGTTATTGCATTTGCTTTGCACAATGAGATTGGGAAGGCAATTAATGTGGATGGAGGAGCTTTGGGAGAGTGTTTTGGTTGCTTTCTTTAGGTTCAAATTCATATTAATGTTGATGAACCACTAACAAGGGGATTTATTGCTTGATGTTAGTGAGGACGAACCAACTCAAACTATTATTGTTATGTATGAACAAATTAGCAAATTTTTGTTTTCAATGCGGACGAATTAGGTACCTACTAATGAAATATGATGAATCAACTAGGATGCAACCTAGTAACTTGGAGGAACTATGGTTTGGATCTTGGATGAGGGTGAGTATCTATGGCTAGTCAAACAGGAAATGACTTAGCAAGATGCATGCTAAGAAACCACAAGTGGGGGATTAGATGGAGGTCGAGACTTCGGATGGGCAAGATAGTGTTGGGCACTAGAGCTTGCATGCTATTATTCATATTCATACTTTACAAGAAATTAACGTGGAATTGAAACATGAGGCTAGTATACTGGTTGATAAGGGACAAAAAATTTTGTGTCATGATGCATTACCCATTAATTAATAAATGGATTTTAATGAAGATCATCATTCATAAGACGCAGTCTTAACTTAGGATAGTGGCTAACTGGAAGTGTTGAAGCAAGAATGACACTATGAGCATGTTAATATTCCACTAGGGACTTTTGTGTTGGGAACCATAGGCAAGGAGAAGTCGAAGAAGTGTGAAGGAGTGATGAAAAGACAAACAAAATGGAGGCGAGCCATTAAGGTAAGTAAATCTGTTGCTTTAATTCTTACATAGAAAGGTATGAATACTATTCTAACTTCTTTACATAATAAGAATGGTAAATGGGAAAATGATGCTTCAAATATTGATATCTTGCATGTTTGCTTATACAGGCATAATATGGCTAGAAAATCTATTATTGATATTTGTATGGTTTCTAATGATGTTATTATTCTATTAATGGGCATTACTATATAGCCTGCCATTTGCCGTAAGGTGCATAAGCTGGAAAGCTCGGGGGCTAGGGAACCCATGAGCATTCAAGAAGCTTCAATGTCTTATTTTTTTTTTTTCTGAAGATCCCACTTTGGCTTTCATTAGTAAAACCAAATTTGTTTCTTCAAGATGCTCTAGATTTAAGCTTTTATTACTGTGTGATGATCTTTTTACTATAGATAATCCTAGTGCTAGTGGGGGTTTGATGTTGTGTTGGCTGCCTCAGTTTCTATTAAGTCCTTTTTATAGGGTCATATAGATGCTCTTATCCATTTTAATAATGCTACTAGCATTTTCTTATATTCTATTATCATCTTAACACCTCTATAAGGAAATTCTCTTAGACTTTTCTTTGCCATTAGACTTTTTGCAAGAATTCTTGGGCATGCCATGGCTTATCAGAACAAACTTTAATGAGATTTTGCTTCTCAATGAGAAAAGAGGTTGGAATCAGAGGCAACTTTCTCTTATGTCTAATTTTTAAGAGGCTCTAGATGTTTGTGACCTTCATTCTGCGTCGGCCTATGGTTTTCGTTTCACATAGAATAGGTAACATCGATTTTCTGAGATGATTAAATGTCGACTAGATTGATTTTGTTGTAACTCTGAATGGGGTTTTTCTTTCCCTACTGCTAAGGCTTTGAACTTAGAGTTCCTACATTCAAACCATAAGCCTATTCTAATTTAGTGGGATTCTGGTGATGCATGCTTTTTTATGTGATCTAGTGATTGAGCTTTGGCTAGATTTCAGTTTGACAAAGGGTGGGTTCTTAAGGAGGAATGCAATGAGGTTGTGCAATAGGTATGAAGTTTATCTCTAGGAGTTCCATCTTCTCTGAATGACAAAATTAACTTATGTGCTTTATCTCTTACTGGTTGGAGAGAGAATCGATTTCATGATATTCCTAGCCAAATCATTTCATTGAGGAGGCAAAATGAATATTTCAAAAAATGTGAGTCAAGCTATGTTATTAGAAAACAATCTTGGAAAGTTATTGTTTAGAGAGGACATCTACTAAAAGCAAAGATTTAGGCTCTCGTAACTGGCAGATGGTGATAAAAATTCTAAATTCTTCCATCAGTAGGGATTTCAGAGGCACAAGGCTAATACTATAGTGGGTTTGAGAAGTGATAATTGGGTGTGGCTTTCAACTCATAAGTAGATTGCAAAAACTGTTGTGAGGTATTTTTAAACTATGTTCACATCTAATAATCCTTTAGATGTTGACATCGATCAAGTTTTGCATTTAATGCCTTCTCAAGTTACTAATGATATTAATGTTATTTTAAATCCTTCTTTTATTGTTGAGGATGTACAACATGCTTTATTCAACATGCATCCTTCCGAAGCTCTAGATTTGGGTGGTTTGTCTGCTCTTTTTTACTAAAAATTTTAGGGGATTGTGCACTTGGATGTTATTGACGCTTGTTTATGAATTTTGAATGATGATGGAAGGTTGGACCATATTGATATTGCATTAATCACTCTTATTTCTAAGGTTAATAAGCCTAAGAGTGTTAAGGATTACCACCCTATTAGTCTTTTTAATGTCATTTATAAGATTGTTATGTGGGCTATTGCCAATAGATTCAAAATGATCCTACTTAAGGTTATTAATGATGTTCAATGTGCCTTTGTCTTGGGCAGACTCAATACAGATAATGTTTTATTGGGATTTGAGTTTATTTACTAGCTTAGGAACTATAAAGGTATATGTTTTAATCAAGCTAGATATTCCAAAGTATATGATAGAGTTAAGTGATACTTTTTAGAGAAACTTATGGGTCATCTAGGATTCCAGGCAAATTGTGTGGTTCTAATTATGTGTTGTATAAAATCAATGTCTTATTCTTTCTTAATTAATAGTCAGGTTGTAGGTAAGGTACTTCCATCTTAGGGTTTGCAACAAGGAGACATGTTATCTCCATATTTATTTATTCTAAGCACCAAGGGTTTGTCCTTTTTATTGATGTCTACTATTTCTCAGGGTCTTACCCATGGTGTTAAGATTGCTTGAGGAAGTCTTGTAATTTTCCACCTTTTCTTTGCAGATGATAGCCTTATTTTTTTATAGGGCTAAACAATCTATGAGCTTGTTTACATTAATATGAAGTGGCATCGGGTCAGTTGATTGAAAAATGAACTATCTCTTTTAGTTTAAATATGAATAATAAAGCAATTGAGTATATTAAATAGTTATTCGAGATTTCTGTGGTTCATAGACATGACTTGTGTTTAGGCTTGCGAACCTTCACCATGAGGGATATACACCTTTAGTTTGGCTATCTTAGAGATCAAGTTGTGAAGCGATTAAGTAGCTAGGGTCATAAATCTTTCTCAATAGGGGGGGACGAGAGACTTTAATCAAAGTTGTGATTCAGTCTCTAACCACTTACGTTGTGACTTGTTTTTGCATTCCTATTAGTATTTTAGAGGATATTAAGCGTTTGTGTGCTCAATTATGGTGGGGCTTATCTAGTAATGGTTAGGCGGTGCATTGGAAGTCCTAGCATAAGCTTTGTCAACCTAAGAGTTCGAGCGGTATGGGATTTAAGAATTTTAAACTCTTTAATCAGCTTATGGTGGGTAAATAAGTCTGGAGAATTCTGAATAATCCAGAGTCCTTTGTTGCTAAAGTTTTATCGGGAAGGTACTTTTATGATGGATCAATTATTTTGGCTGATCTTGGTAACAATCCATCATTTGTTTGGCAGTGTTATGTAGGGTAAAATGCTTGTTTATAGAGGACTACATGTCAGAGTTAGCAATAGGATAAAGAATAGGGTTTATTCAGATCCTTGATTGCCAATGTCGTATAGTTTTAAAGTCTTATCACTTAGATCACTTCTTAAGCATTCTCTTACTTCAAATATACTCCTTCCTTTTAGGGCATGTAATAAGGATGTTTTAGAGGCTCACTTTCTCCCTTTTGAAGTAAGTACCATTCTATATGTTCCCATACCTAGGTTTGCTTATTCTGATAGTTATTATTGGCATTTTGATAAAAGATGCCATTACACTGCTAAAAGTGTTTATCATGTCGTTATGTTGGAGGTGATTTCAAACATTTATAGTTAGTCTAATGTGTTTTTAAAAGGGTGGAAGTTTATTTTAAATCTCTATCTGCCTCTAAAAATCTAGATTTTTGTTTGGCAAGCTTGCTTAGACCTAATACTGACCTAAGTTAATCTCTAACTACCATATTTAGTGTGACTCTAGTTGTGAACATTATGGCTATGGTTTTGAGTACTCTATGCATGCTTTATTTCATTGCCCTTTTTCGCATAGGCTGTGGGCTTGTGCCCCTTTTAAAAACATTGTTCTCTTCCTTTATATGCTTATTTTGTTTAATAGTAGGATGTATGTTAAGGATCACTTATCTAGTACGGAGTTTGATATATTCTTTACTTGCTATTGGGTGGCTTGGCATAAATGCAGTCATCATCTTTATGGTAAACCATCATTGCTTGATTCTTTAGTCTTAATTGGTGCTATAAAATGATTCATGATTTCTATACAACTAGATCCTCGTTGATATCAAATAATCATATTACATTAGGAATGTGGGGTGGATGGTTTCATTCTAATCAAAGAGTTTTCAAGTTTAACACTGATGTTGCTTTTGACAAGATTTCAAGCTGTATTAGTATTGGAGTAGTAATTCAAGATGATTTTGGGCAATGCGGCTTTGTCTACGTTTCATTGGCATTGCCTTTTTGTTGAGGTGGGGGAGCTGATAGCTGTCAGGGAAGGACTCCAATTAGCATTAGATTATGGAGTCATGGGTTTTGAGATTGAATCATATGCAAGTACAATTATTTCTTGAATCTGAGGAGGCTCTTTTATGATTGAGATGAGAAATTTTGTTATGGATGTGCATGCCCTTGTTATTATTATTCAGGTCCATTGTTTTTAAGCTATCTCTAAGAAAGGTAATATAGTGGTTCATGCGTTAGCGCGGAAGGGTAGAAATAGTAAGAGATGTAGTGTTTGGCTAGAGATGAAGACCTTTCATGGCTTCATAACCTTATTTCGGCTGACTACCATAATCTTGATTAAAAGATTATTTGTAATTGGATTGTGCTCTTTTTCTCATCAAGGTTTTGTTTTACTGGATTTTCTTTGGCATGGTTTTTTAATGAGACAACCTTGACTTTGTATTCCTTTTCTTAGTAGTGATATTATTCTTCTTCTTTCAAAAAAAAACCTCATTGTCACCTATGAAAGCAATTAATCATACAATACTGCTAAAAAAAAAGAAATGGCAAAACAATTATTTGTCATTACATTGGCGGTGAATAATAATAATTAAAATTTCCCTTTGAACAAAAAAAAGAATAATAATAATTAATAATAAAACTTGAAAGGGACAACTAAAAGGATGACAACACAACTCGGATAACAATGAAAACAAGGGAAAAAGCGATTAACCAACGACAAAAAACAACAACCATTTACTAGCAAATTAAGAGAAAATTATTTCCAAAGCTGCTTTCTCAGGCGTTAAGGACCATGGAATTGGTCTTTCCCATATGTTAAATTATTAATCATCAATATTTCAAGCCTCAATTGAGGGTATACAGGTATGCATTCCTGAGCTCAATCGGGTGAGCTTATAACTGTAAGTAGAACATCAAGGTGATTAATGAAAGGTGAAACGATGTGCAACTGCATGAGAAATTGAAATGATAGCCATAATAATATTATTTCACTTTTTTTTTATTAATTTTAAAGAGGTTAATTTATTACTAAGATTTTGCTGATTTAATACTCTAAATTCTTAATGTATACGAAGTAAAATTACGCTATTAGGCTAGGAGCTCATATAAGCTGACAAATAAGTCAGATGGGTTGAGATTGGATTGAATTAATTTTAAATTAAATTAATTTTTGAGTGACAGGTAGGTCAAGTCAAGTCATCAATCAAATATAGAATGAAATTTAAGTCAGATAAGGTCAAGTCACTCATAATTTTAAATTTTAAAAATAAAAATATTATTTTAATTTTTTAAAATAAAAATTTTGATATTAAATTAGGTCAAATTCCTATTAATTTAGATAAAAAAAAGAATTAGATCAATTTGGATTAATCTACAAGTTGGATTGGATTTCACTTAGAGATTTTGAAATCATTTTTGAATTGAATTTTTTAAAATTTTATGGCAAATCAAATTGGATTTAAAACATCTTATATATATATATATATATATATATATATATATATATATATATATATATATATTTGAATCACTTGAACTGGGCTGGGCTCCAAGTTTAGGCCTGTGATTGTGAACTAAAACTAATTCTGTGATGCATACATTTTTCACATAGTAACAGACCCGTAGTTTTGAGTGAGTTTGCTTTCAATAATAATAATAGAGGTGGTGGATTTTGAGCCCATCTAAAACCGAGTCTCATTTCGTTTGATTAAACCGAAAAAATTATCAAATCCGGTTGATTTGAAAAATTAACATGATTCAACCATTGACCAATCAAAATATGCTTTTTCTCTATCTAAATTTACCTTTAAATTAATAAAATATTTAGGATTTTACAAGTATTAAAATAAAAAATTTTAAATTTAATTAATAAATATTGACTTATGTAATAAAATAATATGTTATTTTAATTATCTGGTAAATGTAATTTTGCATATAACTTTATTGAAATCTAACATGGATAAATTTATTTGAACCTATCCGAAAACTGATGTATATTAGGTAAAGCAGAACAATTCCTCACCATATAATTATTTTTTGTACTTATTTTAAAATAATCTTTTTATATTGAATAATAAATTATTTTTCAATTTACTTATTTTGCTCCTCTCTTCTTTTTCAAAATCGGGTGTGTACGTAAATAGCTTTATGGTAGGATACGACACGTTGTTGGCCCATTTTCAGACGTTTGCATGAGGAAAGTTCTAAGAAGGAAGATACTACAAGCCTACGGATTTATTTCTAGACTCTTAAAATCTTATGACAATGTCACGTGACAAAAACTTTTAAATGGATTAAAAACCAATTTGGTCCCTACGCATTTTCAAGAAGTGCATATTAATTTAAATTAACTTGAGTTAATTTAACATCCAAACTTAAATTTTATAATAGATAAAGTCCAATTTTAGGCTTGAATTAACTCACTTTTAGGTATTGATTAAGTCAAAAAGTTAACTTGGATTGATTTGAACTTCTTAAAAAAATTTAGGTTGCTAAATTGGCTTTTTTTTTTTTTCATTTAAAAGTTTTTGTATGTGACATTTCAACTACTAAAAATTATTAATTTTGCCGGGATAAGTAAATTGAAATAAAATAATATTTTAGTGATTAAATTATATAAAATTGATCTTGAATGACCATAATAGAATTTGACTTATAATTAAGTGACCATTAAGATTAATTACCTTATAATCTCTATTATTTATATAGCTTTATGATGGGTGAATTATGAAATCTATTAATCATATTTTCATTTATTTATGATTTAATTTCTCCATATTGATTAAGCTTTTGTTGACATTAACAAATATTGTTAGAGCTCACTATTCAGAAAAAATAATTAAAAAATAATTTATTATTCAATAAAATCTAATTCAAAGCAGAGATTTGTTAGAATTTGTTTCAAATTCCTATTTATTTTAAGATTCTTAATTTTGTAGAATTTTTTTATTTAGTTTTAAATTGATAAATAAGTATAAATTTTTTCTATAAATAAAATTTAATTGTAGAAATTTATTAACTTTTACCTAGTAGCTGTAGAAATTTCTGTTGTACGAAGAGAGTTTATACTTAAGAGTAGAGATGGTAGTTTTTTTTAATTTGAATTGAAAATTTAATGTGAATCCATTTTGAAAGAAAATATAAAATAATTTGAAAATTTTTGGGTCAAATTTGATTTAATTGTGGTCCAAACTGTTGATCAATTTGAATTGATCCGATCTTAACCCCAACCACAGGTCAATTCAAATGATCCTATATAAATTATTAAAAATATTTAAAATTAAAAAATATTTTTATATTTTTAATTTTATATGAACTTAATTCAATTATTCATTTTCATTACATATAGTCATTTGTTTTTTAAAAAATAAATTATATTTAATTTAATAAGTATTTAAATAAAAATACAAAATTTCAATTAAATTATATTTATGTAAAATTTGTCTAATTAAAGTAATTTTTTAAAAATTATTTTTTTAACAAATTATAAGAAAATATTACATAAATAATAAAATAATCTAAATAAAGTTAAAAAAAATAAATAATAAATAACTTGATCTAACCCATAAATTGATCTAAATGACTTGATTAAAATTGTTAGAAATATTTAAAACTGAAAATATTTTCTTTCTTTTTAAATTATATATGAATTTAATTCAATTACTCATTTTTATTATGCATAATCATTTGCTTAAAAAATTATATTTAATTTAATTAAACATTAAATGAAAATGAACAATTTTAATCAAGTTATGCTTATATAAAATCTATTGATTAAAAAATAATTTTGTAAAAAATTACTTTTTTTTTTTTTATAAATTATGAGAAAATATTGTATAAATAACAAAAAATATTAATGAAAATTTGAAAAAATTGAATAATAAATGACTCAATTCAACTTGAAATGTTATTTTTAATTGTAAATTTAAAATTTGATTCAAAATCCTTATTGTAAATTTAAAATTCGATTCAAAATCCTTTCTTCATGTAATAATTGATCTGAATTTGTCCAAAATTAGGTGACCCAATCCAAAAAATAATTTGATATCAAAATAAGTTGATCTGAAATAAGCAGACTCGATTCATTTGCCACTTTTATTTAAGATATTTATATTTTGAGGAAAGTACACCCTCCACCTTTTTTTTTTTTTCTGAAAAAGACATTTGTACCTCCCATATTTATAGAAAACAAATTGGTACATAAGATATCTCTTTTTTACGCTCCCATTATTTCTTCTTTATAGGAATACGACTTTGGATGTTATCATGTTTCTTCTCCTTTTGTAATCGTTTGCTTTGTTAATGCTTCTGAAATATTGTTATCGAATTTGTTACAAGTTTGTTGGATTTTATTTTTGTTGATTAAAGAAGAAGAAGAAGAAGAAAAAGAAAAAGAAGATGACACACACTCTTTCATTCTTAAATAAGAAGATATCTGTTGGACTAGGTTAGTCAAACCTAAGTCAAAACTCTTTATTGATCTTAACAATATAGATTGAAAGGTTCTAATATCAATTTCAAGTATTGATCTTGCAGATATTTAGTTATGATAGCTTTAGAATTTGAATGGAAGCCTTCATCTCAAAAATTGAAATTTGCATCCTAATTCGCTGTCATGAAGCAGATGCTCGTGGTAAAAGAGTTGAATGGATCTTAAACAAAAAATTTCACGGTGCATGTCGCGTCTAAAGGCTCGCTCGCGACTTTTGCATTCACTTGGAGGGAATCAAATCTTCAACCAGATTATGCCAAGTGTCCCAAAGAACTATTGGAACATCAAAATTTGTGGTGGCAAAATAATGCTAGCAACCGCAAATTTGATGAAGCAACATCTCCATTTGGGAAGACGATTTTGCGTTGAGTATCACGTCTAAAGAGAAAAATAAAAATTGTAACTTTCGCTATTGATTAAGAGACACAACGACTATTTTTCTTGAAGAACCAATGATTTTATGCCACGTGGACTAGCTATCGGATACAAATGGGATTATGTGAATTTTGTGACTGCAAATGTATGTCTCCACCTCAAATTTCATCTAACAAGCAATAAATGCATGATCTGCCTAACATACTTTGGAGATTTGGACATAGTTTTGATTGTAACATATTTTTGGTGGTTGTAGCTTATAAATACACCATCAAATAGACTTGAATGCAAGAGAATAACATTCATTGTAGCAAAACTCTTACAAATTTATTTCTTAACCTTTAAGCATTCAATTTCTTATAATTGAGTTGTTATATTCAATTTATTGTAATTGAGTTGTTATTGTTTGGTGTGAGTATTAAACACTATTGGATTTGGGTTTAAGAGTGAGTCTTTGTATAGAAAACTCTTGTTTGGATTTTACAGTGAGAATTAGAAAACTCTTGTATATGTTGAGTGTTAGCCTTGTGAAACACTAGTGAGGTTATGTGTGAACCTTTGTAAAAACACAAGTTGTAAAGTTAGGTGTAAACTTTAAAACACCATTGGAGATTAATGAATACCTAATTGAAAGAATTGAGGACTGGATGTAGGTTTGGTTAATACCCAAATCATTATTAAACTTAGTGTGTTCTACTTTTCTTTATTTCTTTTATTTCTTGCTGAACAAAACTTTCCCTCTAAATTTCAAAATTTTCTACCAATTCAACACCCTTTCTCAATGCATAAGAGTCAACAAGTGTTATTCGAGTCAAATCTCAAACAAAGCCTTAATTGAGTGAGAAAAGATCATGACATAAGAAAGAATCCACACTCACCTCAAGCCTTACTTTGATGGAACCTACTGTACTGATTGGAAGTATAAAATGAAGATCTATTTGGATAGTGACATGGTGGATTTGTGGGACATTATAGCAAAAGAATAGAAGCCTCTAACCAAAATGGCAGATGGTAGTGAAGAACTAATCCCAAGGAAAGAATGGGTGAAAACATATAGAAAGTCAAATGGGAAGAACTAAAAGGCAATGTCCATTCTTCTTAGCTCCTTATTAAGAAAGGAGATTGGTATAGTGCAACATTGCCTAACCACCCATTAGGGATGAGGGAACTAGACTGGTGAAATCAAGTAGGTTGAAAATGTATATGACAGAGTGAAAGCTTTTTTTGATGAAAGATAGTGAAAGCATCACCAACATGACAAATAAACTACTCTCTATTGTCACAAACATGAAGAAGTTTGAAATAATCCTCACCAGCCATAAGGTAAACACTAAACTTCTCAAATCTATTCCTCTTGAGAAATTTGGTGCTTGAGTTTGTAGCATATAAGAATCCAATCTAGAGAGTAAAAAGGTCTAAACATATGCCCTTATTGGCAAACTACTCACTCATTAGCTGGCCTTAAAGAAGGATGGGGAGATGAAAAAAATGAGAGGGCAAGGAGACAAAAATGAAAAGGTTAAAAAGAAGATTCTTACTTTCAAATTCTCAACCAAAGATAAGGAAGTTAAAGTTGCATTTCGTGATAGTGATGAGAGTGAGAAAAAGGAAGAGGAACTAACCATGCTTTTAAGGAGGACTAAGGAGCTCATAAAGAAAATGAAAGATAGGGGGAACTTTAAAAGAGCATCTCTCAATTTCAAAGATAAGAAGAATGAGTGACTTATTATGAAAGTGGAAAATAAGGTCACATCAAATTTGACTGTCCCAAGCTTAAGAAAAAGCAAAAATGGGACAAGGAGAAGGATAAGAGCTTTAAGGCTACATGGGATGATAACTCAAGTGAAGAAGAAAAAGATGAGGAACTTGCCAACCTATGCTTCAAGGCTCAAAAGGACTCCTCTAATGAGGTAGTATTTCTTTACATTCTTGTCATGATTATGAGAACTTAGGTGACAAAAAGATAATGGTGGTTGAAAAGTCTATGAATAATATATTTGATGAATCTAGTAAACTTTATCTTGGAAAAAGTTCTCTTATTAATAATCTTGTAGGTGATTTTAAGAAGTTAAAGCTTGATTCAACACCAAAAGAAATTGTGGTTGATTTTGAAGATAATAAGCCATCATAAGAAGTTGAAGAACCTCAACCATAATAAAAGGAAAACTAAGCTCAAAAACTACCCAAGGATTAAAGATACTCCAATAATCACCCAAGAGATCTTATCATTGGTGAGACATCTAAGGTAGTAAATACTATAGCTCAATTACATGCTTTAGATAATAATCTTGCATTTGTTTCTCAAATTAATCCAAAATCTCTTGATGAGGCTCTTGATGATGAGAGTTAGGTGATTGTTATGTAAGAGGAACTTAATCAATTTGAGAGAAATAAAGTTTGAGAACTTATTCCTAGGCCTAAGGGACACCTGGTTGTAGGATGCAAATGGGTGTTTAGGAATAAGTTAGATGAGCAAGTTATTATAAGGAATAAAGCTATATTGGTTATAAAAGGTTACAACCAAGAGGAAGACATTGATTATGATGAAACCTTTACCCCTTTACCCCCGTAGCAAGATTATAGGCCATTAGGATTCTTTTAGCATTTACATGTCATAGGGATTTTAAGCTTTTTCAAATGGATGTGAAAAGTGCATTTTTAAATGGTTTCATTAAGAAGGAAGTTTATGTTGAACAACCTCTAGATTTTGAGTCTCATGTTTCTCGAAATCATGTTTTCAAATTAACTAAAGCCTTATATGGTTTAAAACAATCTTTAAGAGCTTGGTATGAAAGATTTAGTTCATTTCTTTTACAAAATAATTTGGAAAAGGCAAGGTTGATACTACATTATTTATGAAAAGCACAATAAAGATACACTCATTGTGTAAATATATGTTGATGATATTATTTTTGGTGCTACTAATGAATCTCTTTATGAAGAATTTGCTAAGTGCATGATTAAGGAGTTTGAAATGAGCATGATGGGAGAGCTGAAGTTTTTCCTTGGTCTTCAAATCAAGCAAACCAAAAAGGGCATCTTCATCAGCCAAGCTAAGTACACAAAGGATCTACATAAGAGGTTTGGCATGGATGGATGCAAAGTAGCAAAAACCCTCAATGAGTATAATTATCAAGCTAGATAAGGGTGAATCGAGTAAGCCTATTGATGAAAAAAAGTATAGAGGTATCATTGGCTCTCTCCTCTATCTTATCGCATTTAGACCCGACATCATGTTTGATGTTTACTTATATGATGGATTCCAATCTTGTCCTAAGGAACCTTAAATGAATGTTGTTAATGGAATTCTTGAGTATTTAAATGACATATTGCATTTAGGACTTTAGTATCCTAGAAATTCATCTTTTAGTCTTCTTGGATATTTTGATGTGGATTATGCTAGTAGTTCGATGGATAGGAAGAGCACTTCTAGAACTTGCCAATTCATAGGTGAATATTTAGTTTCTTGGTTTAGAAAGAAGCAAGTTTTGACTACTTTATCCTCCGTCGAAGCGGAATATGTGACAACAAGTTGTTGTTGCATATGAATTTGGATGAATAAATAACTCAAGAATTATGGCAAACATGTTGATCACATTCCCATCAAATGTGACAATGCAAGTGCAATAAATCTTTCTAATAATCTCATCCAACATTTAAAAAGCAAACATATTGATATTAGACATCATTTTCTAAGAGATCATATCCACAATGGTAATATGGTGTTAGAATTTATTGACACCAATCACCAACTTGTAGATATTTTCACTCAACCCCTCAATGAAGAAAGAATGAACTTTATTAAGAGGGAATTAGGGATGCTAGATGGAAGTTCCCTAGGGACAAAATTGATCTTACTTTATGCACTTCACTATGCTTGTCAATATTAATTCATTGTTTGGAATAATTAGTGATTGCAAGTTAAATTATTGTGTTGAATGTTGTAGATATGTTAATTCATTATGCAATTGTGCTTTTCAATGCCAAATAGCTTGAATTAATCACCATAATATCATGTTGATCACATCAAGTTTGGGCCAATGTTTCCTTCATGATTTTTCAAAAATGCCTTGTAATTCACAATCGAGATTTATAATTCGCGATCGCTACTTATAAATCTCCTTCAACATTTCAACTTTTATCAATTTATTGTCGCGATCTATGATAACCACTGTAAAAATTTTCAAATTCACTGTGAAAATTTTTAAATTTCAATTCTGTAAATCGTTGACCACGCTTTTTTAGAAGGAATTCTTGACCGTTACTTTGAATTTTTATAAATAATGATTGCAATAAACATATAGCGACCATGATTTTCTATGACCACTAGGCATTGATTGATTTGATAATCAAACAGTGTTTGTTCCTTATTCAATGCTTTTTTTTTTTTTTAGCATTTTACAACTGTTTTCTCCACATTCTCTGCCTATTTAAGCCTTCTTCACTCCCCTCTATTCTACTTTTATCTTTTTCTTCCTCACACCTCTTATCATTTTTCAACATCTCACTTATATTCTCTTTTCCTCTACTCTCATGACACCCAAGAAATTCTTAAGAGTAGAAAGAGGAAGGGTGTTGCCTAATCTTAAGGTCCTCCTCTTTTTCATCTTATGAAGAGAATCACAAAAGAAGAGAATGAGAGATATAAGGCCAACAGCCAAAAGATCATCCGACTCGACAAGATACCCTCATTCTTCTTTCTTGAAACTCTAGGCATCAAGGGAGAAATTCAAGCATTTCTCTCCAACTTTGGTTGGAATGAATTTATTTTTGGGAAGAACAGGGCTATGAAGACATAGTAGAAGAATTCATGTGCACCATCATTTTTGGTCAGAGGGCAGAATCTAAGGCAGGTGCGTATGGTATTGTCTTTAGGACTTTGGAGATCCCTACTTCATCACTTTTGCCCAACTTTCCTCCCTTTTTAATTTTCAAACTAGTGATAATGTTCCATTTAGTATCTTTTCTCTTGACATCATCTATTTTGATTTCTAGTCTAAAATTTCAATAGAAACCAAACATGATCCAAGAACTTTAGTGGCTAAATATATCACAATCTTAATCAATTGGCTCCTCTATAGAATTATTACCTTTTCATTAATGTTAGGGTGATGGGAATGAAAAAATCTCTCAACAAGACCTAACTTTTATTTTTTTCCTAACCAAAAACAAACCCATCCAAACTGAGAGATACCTTATGGATCAATTGATCCATATGAGAACCAAACTTAAAAGCTAATTTCTTTTTCCCTACATCATAACCATATATAGGTTTATGGGACTCTAAATGATGAGAATGAAAAATTTCTCACAAAAAAGTATCTCCTAACCTAAAACTTTCTTAATTTAACCTACTTGATTAATGGCAAGGCCATTCATCCTAACTCTTATGTGTATAATTTGGGATCCTATGGGGTAAAGTAACAAGAGACAACTCATACCTCTAAAAGAAGATGCTAGTGATTGAAGAAGGCCCCCCAAGAGCCCATTCCATCTTCAAAGCCTAAGGTAAAGTCAAAATCAAGTCTTCTTCCATCTCTCTCTCCATTAAGAAGAAACTTGACAAGGTGAGGAGAATGATTAAGAAAAGGTTCCTTCTTTTCTCTCACTTTTATAATGACTTGGTTAACCTTCAAGAAAAGGTTGATGCTGCTCTGTGTCATCTTCCTAACTTTGAAGACTGGGAAAACAGTGAAGAAGAAAAAGGAGACTAAGAGGAAAAAGGAGATGAAGCCCGAGGAGGAGGAGATGAAGAATTTATTGAAGACAGTGATGATGATGCTGATGATATCTCTCCTACCTTCTAGTTTTTCTTGAGATTTATTTCTTATTTTAACTTTTTCTATTTTAATTTTGGCATAAGTGTGTGATCAAACACATTTATATGTTTAATTGTATTATGTATTTTTTTAAATAATAAATATTTGAACTATGTTCCTTTTATGATTGATCAATGCACATTTGATTTGATGAATGATGTTCCCTCTTTAGTAAATTTTGTTTTTAAAATTATGTTACTCTGGTTCTCAACTACTCGTCATCATATGCTACTCTGAGTACTAGTTGTCATTGCACTTAATTCTCTCTTTTTCATCTTGACAAAGGGGGAGAGCTTGCATGTCATTAGTTGAGGGAGAATATGATTTGAGGGTGAGCATTTAACATTTCAATTTAACTATTTAATTGCACATACATTCTAGAATACACTTATACATACTTTATCCCTTGTAAATTCAATCTAAGTTGCCAAAATAAAAAAGGGAGAGATTGTTGAACTAGGTTGGTCAAGCATAAGTCAAAACTCTCTTTTGATCTTGACAATATAGATTGAAAGATTCTAATGTCAATTTCAAGTGTTGATCTTATAGATATTTAGCAATGATCTCTTTGGAATTTGAATGAAAGCCTTAATCTCAAAGGTTGAAATTTGCATCCTAATTCATAGTCATGAAGCAAGTACTCACGACCGTTATCTTGCAGAAAAGTTGAATGAATCTTATACAGACAATTTTGCGGTACATGTCACATCTAAAGTTATGACCGCGACTTTTGTATTCACTAGGAGAAAATTGAATCTTCAACCAGATTATGCCTGGTGCCCTAAAAAATTGTTAAAACATCAAAATTCACGGTGGCAATATAATGGTAGCGACAACAAATTTGGTGAAGCAACATCTCCACTTGGGTAGATGATTTCGCAGTGAGCATTGCGTCTAAAGAAAAAATTGAGACCGCGACTTTCACTATTGCTCAAGAGATGCAACGACTATTTTTCTTGAAGAACTAATGGTTTTATGTCATATAGACTAGCTGTTAGATACAAATAAGGTTATGTGAATTTCGTGATTGCGAGTTTCATTTGAAAAATAATAAATGGAGGATCTGCCTAGCATACTTTGGAGATTTAGATATAGTTTTGTTTGTAATATCTGTATAGTGGTTGTAGTCTATAAATACACCACCAAAAGGACATGAATGCAAGAGAATAACATTCATTGTAGCAAAACTCTTACAAATTTATTTCTCAACGTTTAAGCATTTAATGTCTTGTAATCGAGTTATTGTTTGGTGTGAGCATTAAACACCATTAGGTTTTGGTTTAAAAGTAAGCTTTTGTATAGAAAACTCTTGTTTGTGTTTTAGACTGAGTCTTAGAAAACTTTTGTATAGGTTGAGTGTTAGCCTTGTGAAATACTAGTGACGTTGTGTGTGAGCCTTTGTAAAAACAAAAGTTGTAAAGTTAGGTGTGAGCTTTAAAACACCATTGAAAATTAGTGAAATACCGAATTGGAAGAATTGAGGAGTGGATGTACGGTTGGTTAATACCCAAACCATTATAAAACTTGGTGTATTATACTCTTCTTTATTTCTTCTATTTTTTGTGGAACAAACCTTTCCCTCCAAAATTTAAAATTTTCCATCAATTCAACCCCTTTGTTGGTGCACAGGGGTCAACAATATCTTTGTGCTTTTTTTTCCTCTAATTATTTCTTTGTATCTTTTTCTTTCTAAAAAACAAGGAAGAAAAAATAGAAAATGGCGACAAAAACAAAGATGAAGATGAATTCTCTCTATTTTTCTCTGTATTACATATATGTTTAGAGTAGAAAATTTTTCATTTTCAATATTTCTTTCTCTAAATAGATTTAACTTATTTTTTATGTTTTAATTTATTGTTTAAAATAAAAATAATGAATTTTGATATATTGTACATGAAATAGGTTGTTTAAGTTAAAAATCATTCATGAAAAAAGAGAAAATCATTTTTGTTAGAAGTTGAAGATGATGCCTACATTCTAATTATTGTTCTTCTTCTTTTTCTTTTGTTTTATCAATAGTTTTATAAACCAAAAATAGACTTAAAATAAAACTAAAATAAGTATTTTTCTGCAAACTATTTGTTGTACTTAATTTTTGAAAATTTAAACTGGCAAACCTAAAATTAAAGTAAATAAAATAAAAATAAATATTTTACTGTGTATAACTATTTTTTACTTGATATCGTTATAAAAAAAATAATATTTGTTAGAGGTTGAAGATAATACCTACGTTCTAAATGTTTTTCTTCTTTTTTTGTTTTATCAAAGGTTTCATAAATCAAAAGTATATTGAAAATAAAACTAAAATAAACATTTTCTGCAAATGGTTTTTTGTACTTAATTTTTAAAAATTTTGAATTGGTAAACCTAAAATAAAAGTAAATAAAATAAAATAAATATTTTACTGTGTTTAAATAATTTTTACTTGATGTTTTTATAAAGAAAATCGTGTTGGTTATATGTTGAAAATGATATCTATGTTCTAGATGTTCTTCTTATTCTTTTGTTTTGTTGATAGTTTCATAAACTAAAAGTAAGCTCAAAATAAAACTAAAATAAACATTTTCTTGCAAACTGTTTTCATAAACCAAAAGTAATCATCTTTAATCTCCAACAACTCGATTTTGTCTCTCTTTTGTGGTTTGTTTTGAGCTCAAACATGTTTGCTTTTAACCATTTTTCATCTACAATATATCAAAACTCATGATTTTTTTATTATAAATAATAAAACAAGCATTAAAAATCATATTAAATTTATTTTAGAGGGAGAAATATATATAATGAAGAACTTTCTCTCTCTCTAAAACATATCACAAAATCAACAATTGTGTGCAAGAAAAAAAGTTTATTTTTATATTTTCATTTTGATGATATTTCTTAAGATTTTTTTGATGAAATAGAAGAAGAAGAAGATGAATGGCGTTAAACAAAGGAGAGTCATGAATAATGATGAGAAATCAGTTGGAGCATAAATTTAAAAAATTTAGATGCAAATCAGTTTTTCCAAAAAAATAAGTTGGCAAAGTATATAATTGCCTTTGATTTTTCCAAAATAAGTGTTCAAGTACAAAGCCTTTATATTTCTAGGTTACAAATTATAACTATTATATCTCTAACTTTAATTCTCATTCTAGTATCAGAAAAGTTTGAGAATATGATTGTATATTTTCATTTGAGGTTGGATACTAACTTAAAAGTTATCCATTGTATTTCTAATCTTCATTAAATAAATAGAGTGTAATCATGAGAAAATAATATACTGAATGTTTTAATGTACTTTTTTTTTTTGTTCGAGGGATTAAAACTTTACAATATGATATACTTGAATAATTTTGGATTTTGTTGAAAACAACATCTACTTTGGTGTGACTTTTAAAATTACATTTACGTTTATTTAGTTATTTTAAAAGTATAAAACATTAAAATAAATTAATCCAAACCTGTTTTGAATGGAGACATTTAATTTAATCACCATTATGTATCAAACATACTCATAAATTTTTTTAGGGAAAAACAAGCTAACCTTTAGGATATATAAAGCTAAAAACCTTAATCATTTCTCCACAGCAAACTAATTCTTCGCATAACAGATGTGGATATTCAGATGGAGAATTGCAAAAACAAGCGTGGCAGGCAATTAGCTGGTAAAATTGAAAGCAAAAGAGGAAAACTAAACGTAAGCTAGAAAAGGGGTAATCCAAGTCTAAGCTCAAGATCCAAGTCTTGGGTTGTATGTTGACTTAGCCGCTTAGCTCCTGCTTGATCATCTTTCTTCATAGGAAGGAAAGAAAATGATACCTCATCACATCTTGGCCTCTTGCCACCAACACTTTCCTTCCTTCTGGGACTTAACGAACTATAATGATCAGATTTAAGGCAATTCTTATAGGCAAATGAAGTAGAAACTCCGGAGGATGGTAAGGGTGCTGGTGACACAAAAACCCTAGTTTTGGTATTGTGAAACAGGGTTTCGGACCGAACAATTTTGCCAAGATTTTGATGGAAAAAGTTGTTCTTAAAAGCATGAGGAGACTGCTTCAGTCTTACTCTATCCCTTCTATGCACGTTCATATGACCACCTAAGGCTTGAGCTGAACCAAATTCTCTTCCACAGAAATTGCATAAATATGATCTTAGTGGCCATGATAAGGCATCTCCTTCTTCTTCTTCTTCTTCACAGAAACTTCTTTCTTGCTTCATTTTTTTCCTTTTACTTCCTACCACCAAGTATTAGAAAGGGATTAGCGCTAGCTCAGAGCAAATATGTTTGTAATTCTGGTGTTGTGTGTGTATACATAAGAGGGTTATTTATATCTTATTGTGAGAAAGTTTGGTTAAAATTATGGAGATTATATATGTTAATCATCTCATGAAACCTACAGGAAATTGCAGCCCTCTAATTATTATTTTAGTTACTTTTAATATTTATTATTTGTTGAATAAGTTAGTGATGACTACAAAATTTCTACTAATCAGTTTGTAGTCAGTCAACAATTCAAGCGTTCGTTCTCCTTAAGAAAATTTCTTTTGTAGGGCCAAATTTGTGCAAATTTTTGACTTGTGTGGTTGCTGCATTTAGATTACTTTGTCTAAGAAAAAACCAAGTAAATGTGTGTCAATGTCACTTATCGTACTGAGGTTCTGGACTCCAAATTAATTTAAAAAATCAGGTATAATCAAATTTATGTGTCCATTATCCTTCTAAAATATGAAAAAAAATTAATACTGCAAAAAATTTCTCAGTTGCATTTCCAAAATATAAAAAAGATAGAAAAATTTGTTAATAATTAATCACACGTTCAATTAATAAATAAATAATGAATGGATATATGTAGACGGAAAAAAACTTATAAACTTTAAAGTAAACCCTTGGATTTCAGACTTAGTATCTTCTTGTCCGTACAGTGAGCCTGCTTTGGAAATTCCTTGGTCTTCCCTTTTATGGTGGACAATATTGTACGTACTCATCAAGTCTTTCCCTCGACTTGACGTCAAACTGGTCAGTCGAAGCGTTCTATTTTTAATTTCTTAAAGCTTATAATTAAAAATAAATAAATAAATGCCAAATCTCAAGATCGGGATCTCACGATGTCATCTTATTAAACAAGGAGATCAGTAAACAGAGAAAAATAGATTTTTTTTCTTTTTTTTTGTGGGGGGTGGGGGTTGTCTTGCTCCTTCTAGTTTACGGGTGATTAGGGATGGTTAAAGTGTCAAATAAACTTTTGAATTTATTTTAAAGTGATAATAAAAGATAAAATGAATTTTTTTTTATCAAATTCATCTCCTGAACTTGTATTATTTCATCAAAATTACTCTTGATCTTGTGTTATTTCATCATAAAAATCATTTTTTATCAAAACAACTCCCGATCTTATATTATTTTATTATAAAAATCTAAAATATTAGTTGAGAAAAGTGCGTACATTATAAATATAATTTAAGAGAACGAGACTCAAATGTGTTTCGACAAAACACAGTTTTTCCTAAACCCTTAAATCTCTAAATTCTAAAAATGCAATTTCATTTTGACAATAAAATTTTGTCAATTGAAGAAAGAAAAAAAAAAGATATCTTTATAGAGTAATAATTTTGTTTGTTCATCTAATTGCAACAAATATAGAGAGAAATTGAAATAAGAGTATAGTGGTGTTCAAAAGTACTAACATTTTTTATTTTATAATTTAATAAATTATATTTTTAAAAATAATTTTAAAATAATAAAAAATAAAATATTTGTCTTATAAAAAATTCCTATAGGGCGAGGAGTTCCTGCGGAAGCAGAGACGGGAAGAAAATTCTCATCATCAAGAGGTTGAGATAAATGATGAAATATAGTTCTCGCTCCGTTCACTTGTCATTCCTAAGTCAGTGCTCTTTTCAACTAATATTTTGGATTTTTATGGTAAAATAATACAAGATCAGAAGTAATTTTTATGAAAAATGACTTTTATGATAAAATGATACAAAATCAGGAATAGTTTTGATCAAATAATGTAAATTTAGGAGTAAATTTGATGAAAAGTTTATTTTGTCTTTTATTGCCATTTTGAGGTAAATTTAAGGATTTATTTAATATTTTAACCTATTTTAAAAAATCTAACATTTATAATTTTTTACTTATGAAGTTAAGCCTAAAATATGGCTATTATTACTATGTGTAATTTGAACTATCAATTACTAATTTGAGTATCTTTTTGAGTATTGGAGAGAGGTTCCGTTGGTAAGATTTGAATTTGAGTGTTCACTTTTAAACAGTTTTACATATTTTGAGTAGCAATAATATTTATAATTTGGCTTTCCATATTTCAATATTTGTGTTCTATCTCCTTTGATGGATGCCTAGAGATCTTGAATTCATCTATACCTACCTTTAAATTGGCTTGCAGTGTAGTGTTATCGGCCTATTATATCTACACAAGTGTGCATCACCTATAATGGAGTTTCTAATAGATGTGGCAAACATGGATTGCTCGATTAAAATATAAAAAGAAATTTAAGTTATTTTTAGATTTTAATTTTTATCACTCATAATTTTAAATTTTTTAATAAAAAATCTTATTTGTAATTTTTAAATAAAATTTAAATATTTTATTATTGAATAATTCAAATTGACTTACTAGTTGAATTAAAATCATATTAATTCATATTGAGTTGTGAATCAGATTAAAGTCATATCAAGTTTGATTTGAAAATTTTCTAATTATTATGTCGTTTTAGATTTTTTTCCCTTCTAGATTAAATTGAATTTAAATAATTTTTTTAAATAAATTTATATCATATTTTCAAATCCAGCCCAAAACTCTGACTCTAATTTCTAGTCTCACCAATATTAGATTCTACCATTTCCGGGTAACAGCCATCATATTTTACTGTTTCTATATCTTCAATTGCTTTACAATTGCGTAATCCTATTGGTTTCGCAAAATTACTTGTTTGTTTGTCTTGTAGTGCCACGATCTCAATTTACAACATATTATGACTCTGTTTGAGAAAATTAGCTGATTATTTAGTTATTAGCTGATAATTTAGCTATTAATTAATAATCTTGTTGGAACATATTTAGATGAAATTTAATCTAATTAATTGATGTAATTGATAAAAAAAATTTTCATTCAATAACTATTAAATATTTATTTGGTAAATTATACAAAACAAAAGTTGATATTTGATATAATTTTAATTAGCTGCAGTTTTTCTCATCTTTTATTTAGAGTATTTTCAAAACTTTTGGAATATTGATCAAAGAAAAGTTAAAATTATCCTTACTATATTATTATTTTTAAAGCTTTATTATACAACTACTAACTATAAATTATAATATTTTAATTATTTATATAAAATAATTTATTTAAATTGTTATATATAAGTTTTATTTAAAAATTATATGTAGAGTATTTTAATTATTAAAAATATATTGACATATATACTAATTAACATTAATAAAAAAATAATTATTAAAATTTATACATACAAACTAATAATTATACTATTTAAAATTTAAAATTATATTTTAAGAGCATATGTGAAAATATATTATTTTATTATTTTTATCTATTTAATTTAATAATATAAAATATTAACAATATACCATTATTTGTCATTTTATGAATTAATAACAACTGCTAGACATAATTTATCAAAATACTTAATATCAAACCCCTATTAACTACTAACTATTGGTTATATCTATAAGTTATCATGCCCTTAATTTGCATAACAATATCAGATTTAGTATCAAAGCCTTTGTTTGAAAATGTGCATTCAAATTAATTTTATACTAAACCTCAAATTTGGTATCATAACCTTAATTCTTAATCATTGGATTGAAGTAAAATTTTTCTCTAAATTTCAAATTTGATATCTAAGTCGTTATTCATAAATCATAATTAAGTTTAAATCAAGTTTTGAATTAAGTTCACATTCGATGCTGATGTAGCTCAACTAACTCGTAGTGCTACATAAATCATTAAAAAAAATAATTTTTCGTAACAAAACTCATATTTATTATTGAAGCTTCTAATCATTTTTAATATTTGGTACTCTTTATATTCTAAAAAACTTGTCCATTATTTTTTTTAGGATGTCCCAAAATACATGTCCACTTTTATTAAATAAAAAATATTTGTAATCAATCTTTCTAATTTACCCTCATTAATTACTATATTAAAAAAAAATATTTATTTTCTCATTAAATACAATTGAGGGTATAAATGAAAAGATATATTACAAATGGTGAGTTGGCAAAATATTAAAGACTTTTTTCTTAAACAATGTGAAAAATAGATAGTGACGATCTTTTTAGGATAGAGGGAGTATTAAATTTTGAATCCTACAAACAATTTTTGACAACACCCAATTCGCGGTAATTTATATCAATGGTCATTAAATTATAACCAAAATTCTATTATGGTCACCGAAGATTGATTTTATTCAATTAAATCACTAAACTTTAATTTCATTCTATTATGATTGACCTGTTTTTGTTATGATTTTTATTCCATCATTGAATTATTTTAAATTTTATTTTTGAGAGAGTCTTGAATTTCTATTTTAATGAGTTAGAACAAAAAATCCAAAACACAAAATCAATTTAGATTAGAGAAATCATTAAAAAAAATTTGTAAATAAACTACAATAATAAAAATCAAAGTTTAATAATTCAATTGAACAAAATAAATTTTTACTAACCATAATAAAATTTTGGTAATAATTTAAAGCTCATGAGGGCTAATTACCCTCTAATCTGCCAACAATAACAATAAATTCTAGAGTAACTAATATAAAAATTAACCAAAAATTGAATAAAATTGAAAAAAAATAATAATAACAAGAACAATAACTGAGTTGAGGTGATATAAGAGAATGGGAACGATGAGGTTAAGGAGGGCGAGGAGAGTGAATTCATAAAAGTGAAGCTAGTGAAGAACATGAAGTATGGAAATAAGCGAGTTAATAACTAGAGAGAAGAGGTAGCAACACTGTTGAGAAATCTTAGTAACATAGCAAAAAATTTATGAGAAAGATACCATGGAAAATTGAGAGACAATTTTCTAAGAGTTTGTTGATTCCCTTACGAATACCAAACTATTAGGCAACAAACTTCATTGATTTAAAGAATACCAAAATTTGGAGTGTTGGACTAGGTTGGTCAAACCTAAGTCAAAGGTCTCTTTTGATCTTGACAATGAAGATTGATAAGTTTTAACATTTTGTTTAAGTGTTGTTTTTAAGATAGGTTTGCATTAGAAGTTAGATGAAAGTCTAAATTTCAAACATTGAGTAAGGATGAACTTGAACCAGACAAATTCGACGGGTAAATTGCAGCCAAGACCTTGCCAAGAAAGACATGATTGTCATATAGTCTGATTTGCAATGACTTTTGCGTTCCTAGTCGTGACCGCGATTTTTGTAATTGTATGGAGGGAACCAAGTCTGCAACTAAGGCTTGCCAAGTGTTTAAGATAATCACTGACATATCAAAATTTGTGAGGGTGAAAAAGCTATCGAGACCTCGATCCATTGAAGCATTTTTTCCTTACCAAACATAAAGATTCGAGGTCATTGTCGCGTCCAAGATGAGTTTTGATCGCGATCATGACTTTTGGGTTGATTGAATGAACACAACAACTATTTTTCTTGAAAGACCAATAATAGCATGCCACGTGGACTAGCTGTTAGATACAAAGAGGGTTCTCCATTGCGATTTTAATCTTTCTAGTGCAAAATGAAAATTTGCGATCACAAAATGCCAGTCATGACCGCGAAACTAGTTTGATAGGTATTTAATGCAAAATAAGCCTAGCTTACCTTAGAAATTTAGACATAGTTTCTTTATAACGTCTCTTTGGTAGTTATTGCCTATAAATGCTCCACCAAATATACATGAATGTGGGAGAATATCATTAAATATAGTCAAACTCTTGCAATTTTACTTTTCAATTTTTTATTCTTTGTGTGTGAGTTAATTGTTGGATGTGAGCATTAAACACTATTATAATTAGGTTTGAGATTTACCTAGTTGTCAAAACTCTTATATTAGGTTAAGTGTAAGCCTTTGAGAAAACACTTGAGCGAGATTTTTGTGTGAGCCTTAAAACACAAGTCGTAAGGTTGTATGTGAGCATTAAAACACAGTGTACAAGTTTGGTGTGAGCTTGGAAATACCATTTGGAGTTAGTAGAACACCCAATTATGAAGAATTGAGGAGTGGATGTAGGGATCATTAACACCCGAACCACTATAAAAACATTGTGTGTTCATTCATTCTCCTTCAATCTCTCAAATTCATTATCTTCCCTCCAAATTTTTAAATTCCCACTAATTCAACCCCCCCTTCTTGGTACTCAAGGACCAACAAATGGTATCAGAGCCATGTTCTCATTAATACTCTTAATTGAGTGAGCAAAGACATATGGCACAAGAAGGAATCCACACCCATCTCAAGCCATACTTTGATGGATCCGACTATACGCATTGGAAGTATAGGATGGTGATATATTTAGACAACGTTATGGTGGTCCTTTGGGATATTATGGCAAAAGAATGGAAACCTCCTACTAAGGTGGTTGGTGAAAGTGAAGAGTTAATCCCAAGGGAAGAATGGTGGATGCTCATAGAAGATCAAATAGAAGAAATAAAAGGGCTATGACAATCCTTCTTAGTTCTTTGTCAGGTGAAGAAATAGGAAGAGTTTAATATTGCCTCACAGCTCATGGAATTTGGAAAACTTTGGAGAATTACCATGAAGACGCAACCTTAGTGAAATCCAACAGATTGGAGATGTATCTAGCAAAATGGGAGTTATTCATGATGAAGGATAACGAAAGTATCACTGACATGACAAATAAACTTTTATCTATTATCACAAACATGGAGAAATTTGGAAGAATACTCACCAATCATGAGGTAAACACTAAAATACTTAAATCCTTACCTTTTGAGAAGTTTGGTGCTATGGTATGTAGCATACATAAGTCAAATCCAAAAATTGGAAAAGTGCAAACATATGTTCTCATAGGTAAGCTTCTCACTCATGAGCTAGTCTTGAAAAAAGATGAGGAGATGGAAAAGATGAGAGGGAAAGGGGATAAAAATGACAAAATAGAGAACAAGACTTTAACTCTTAAATCCTCATCTAAAGACAAAGAAGCAGATGTTGTCTCAAGTGATGATGATAAGGAAAAAGAGGAGAAGGAGCTAGTTATGCTTTATGGAAGAACCAAGGAGCTGATAAGAAGAAGAAAGGATAAAAGGAACTTCAAGAAGGCATCTTCCAACCTCAAAGAACGGATGAGTGAAGTAATATGCTATGAGTATGGCAAGTAAGGCCATATCAAGTATGATTGCCTTAAGTTGAAAAAGAAGAAGAAAGGGGACAAAGAAAAGAAGAAAAGCTTCAAAGCTACGTAGGATGATAGCTCTAGTGAGGAGGATGAAGATGAGGAAGTGGCAAATCTATGTTTCATGGCATAAGATGACTCTTTAAATTAGGTAAGTTCTTCACCTCATTCTTGTAAAAATTATGATGCATTAGATGATGTGGATGATGAGGTCTTGGAAGCTCTTACCTTGAGATGTGACAAATACAAGTCATAAATGAAAACTTACAAAAAGAAATGTTCAAAATTGAAAAATGAGTTTAACTCATTAAATAAACTTATAAGTGAATTGAGGACTTTTAACGAAGTACTTAAAAGATCTGTAGAAGTGTTATAAAGTCTTCATATTCTCTAAATTCCTTGAGAAAGGAAAATCATACCTTAAAAGAAGAGGTAATTGAGCTTAAAAATTCTCTTTCTAAGTTTCATAAAGAAAAGAAAGCTTTAGATACATTAATTATATCTTAAAGACCTCTAGTTAGACATGGTCTTAGCTTTAATGGAGCCTCCTCATCATCTACTCCCTCTCTCACTACTTTCATTAAAGTTTTAACACCTTAAACATCTAGCATTGAGGCAGTTGAGAGGACGAGTGCTCATAGCATTAAGCCAACAATGCCCAAGGGCAAAGGGAAAGCACATCAAGGCTCAAAACCTACTTTAAAAAGGGCTAATCATGCATACATCTACATTAAAAAACATGCTGACCCCAACACATACAAAAAATTCTCATATACTCCTAACCATTCATCTACATCCTCACACTCACATCATCATAGTATGAGAAGTACCCCTACTCATACCAAAATTGTGTATAAGAAAAAGACTCACAAGTCTAAACTCCAATTTCATTATTACATGAAGTTTGGTCATATAAATATCTATTGTTAAATTAGGGAGGCTCAACTCAAATTAGAGGACCCTTTTAGGCCTAACCCCAAGGACCTAAGTATTCTTGGGTACCTAAATAAAAGTGATTTGTTTATGTTGTGTAGGATTGTATAGCAACCATCAATAAAGACAATGATTGGCTTGTGGATAATGGATGCTCAAAACATATGACGGGCAATAAGAAATTATTCATAGCCATAAAATAGAAAAAAGGTGGTAATGTCACTTTTGGAAATAATGCCAAAGGTAAGGTAATTGGCATTAAAACAATTGATAAGAATGATTGTTCATTTATTGATGTTATTCTTATAGATGGTTTAAAATATAATTTGCTAAATGTAAGTCAATTATGTGATAAAGGTAACAAATTCATCTTTGACTCTAGAGAGTGTTGAGTTACCACTTTGGTGGATAAAAAGGCAGTCTTCAAGGTTGAAAGGAGGGGCAATAATTACTTAATTGACTTAGACAATTGGCTAACATATCCTTCAAGTGTCTTATGTCCCTTAGCAATGAAGATTGGCTATGGCATAGAAGACTGGCTTTGGCATAGATGACTTGGTCATACTAGCATGGAACTCCTATAAAGCCTATCAAAAGGAAAGCTAGTAAAAGGTCTTCCTAATCTAAAATTCTCAAAGGACAAGACATATGGACCATGCTAAATGGGAAAAAAACATCTATCTTCATTCAAGGTAAAGAATGTTATAAGTACATATAAACCTATTCAACTTATGCACATGGACTTAGTTGGACCTACTAGGAGTGCTAGTTTAGGTGGAAAGTATTATGCATTTATCCTAGTTGATGATTACTCTAGGTTTACTTAGTTATCCTTTCTAGCTTATAAGCATAACACTTTTAATGCTTTTAAAAATTTTGCAAAAAAAAGTTTAAAATGAAAAGGGTTACTTCATTTCTTCTATAAGGAGTGATCATAGAAAGGAATTTCAAAATGAATCTTTTGAATCTTATTGTCTAGAAAATGAGATTTCTCATAATTTTTCAACTCCTAGAATATCATAACAAAATGATGTTGTAGAGAGGAAAAATAAAACACTAGTAGAGATAGCTAGAACCATGCTTAATGAGTGTTCCTTACCTAATTACTTTTGGGACGAAGCCATCAATACTTCTTATTACATTGCTAATTGTATTTTCAAAAGACTCATCCTTAATAAAACTTCTTATGAGCTTTGAAATGGTAGAAAGCCTAAGTTGTCGTACCTAAGAGTTTTTGGGTGTCAGTGTTACATCTTAAATACCAAGGAAAATCTTGAAAATTTTGATTCTAAGACAAATGAAGGTATTTTTCTGGATGTTGGGCTAGGTTGGTCAAATCTAAGTCAATGGCCTCTTTTGATATTGACAATGAAGAGTGATCAGTACTAATATCTTGTTTAAGTGTTATTTTTGCAGTTTTTAAGTTAAGTTTGCATTGGAAGTTGGATGAAAGTCTAAATCTCTAGCATTAAGTAAGATATCCAAATTCGTGGTCAGGAACTTCTAAATCGCTACTGCGACCATGCAACAAGGATGGATGAACTTAGACCAGATGAATTAGAGGAGGAAATTGCATCAACGATCCAGTCAAAGAAGATTTGAATGTCATAGAGAGAGATTTATGATGGTTTCATATCTTGAGTCACAACTGCGAATTTTGTAGCTGAATGGAGGGAACTAAGTCTGCAACCATAATAAGTCAAGTGTCCAAAATGACTATTAGGATATCAAAATTCACAAAGGTAAAAAACTTGTTGCAACCGCGACCCATGATAGTGATCTCTCCTTAAAAAACAAAAGAATTTGCGGTCCTTTTCACGTCCAAGAAGGATATCAATCACGACCACGACTTTTGGTTGGTTATTCAAACACAATAACTATATTTCTTAGGACGCCAACAGCAGGATGCCACATGGACTAGCCGTTAGACATAAAATGAGGTTCTCTACTATGATTTCGATCTTCCTAGTGTAAATTGAAGATTTAAGATTGTGAAATCAGTCTAACAAGCATTTAATACAAAATATGCCTAGCTTACCTTAGAGATTTAGGCATAGTTTTTTAGGAAAGTCTCTTTAGTGTTGGTTGCCTATAAATACTCCACCAAATAGATATGAATGCAAGAGAATTTGATTAATTGTAGTCAAACTCTTGCAAATTTACTTCATAAATTCTTACTCTTTGTATATGAGTTATTGTTGTTTGGTGTAAGTAATTAGGTTTGAGAGCTAGCCTAGCTATTAAAACTCTTGTAATAGATTGAAATGTGAGCCTTTGTAATACACTTGAGTGAGGTTTATTGTGTGAGCCTTGAAACACATATTGTGAGGTTGTGTGTGAGCCATCAAAACACATTGTATAAATTTGGTGTGAGCTTGAAAATACTACTTTGAGTTAGTGAAACACCTAATTGTGAAAGAATTGGAGAGTGGACATAGGGTTCATTAACACCCGAACTACTATAAATATTATGTGTTCTTACTCTCTACTTCTCTTTCAATCTCTAAACACTTTATCCTCGCTCTAAATTTTTTAGATTCCCACCAATTCAACCTCTCTTCTTGGTGCTCAAGGGCCAATAAGTGGTATCAAAGCCAAGTCTCAGTTCAAGCCTTAATTGTGTGAGAAAATATCAATGACACAAGAAGGAATCCACACCCATCTCAAGCGATATTTTAATGGATTTGACTATACTCATTGGAAGTATAGGATGAAGATATACTTGGACAACGATGTGGTGGATCTTTAGGACATTTTGGCAAAAGAGTGGAAGCCAGCCACTAAGGTGGTTGATGGAAGTGAAGAATTGATCCCAAGAGAAGAATGGATTAAAGCTCACAGGAGATATAATGGCGGGAATAAGAGAGTTATGGCAATCCTTCTTAGTTCTCTATCAAGGGAAGAAATAGGAAGGGTTCAACATTACCTTACAACCCATGGAATATGGAAGGCCTTAAAAAACTATAATGAAGGCACAACATTGGTGAAGTCTAACAGATTATAGATGTATGTGACTGAATGAGAGCTATTTATGATGAAGGAAAATGAAAGCATCACAAATATGATGAATATACTCTTTTCAATTGACACAAACATGAAGAAATTTAAAAGGATTCTCACCAATCATGAAGTAAACTTAAAAATACTTAAATATTTACCTCTTGAGAAATTTGGAGCCAGAGTTTGTAGTATCCAAGAGTCAAATCCAAAGATTAGGAAGGTGCAAATTGATGTCCTCATAAGCAAGCTTCTAACTTATGAGCTAGCCTTGAAAAAGGATGAGGAGATGAAAAAGATAAGAGGGCAAGGAAACAAAAATGATAAAGTAGAAAAGAATACCTTAGCTCTCAAATCTTAATCCAAAGAACAGGAACCAGTGGTTATTTCAAGTGAGGGAGATAATGATAAGAAAGAGGAGGAGCTGACCATGCTTTCTAGAAGAATAAAAGAGCTGATAAGGAGAAGAAAAGATAAAAGCAACTTTAAGAAAGCAAATCTCAACCTCAAGGAAAGAATGAGTAGGGTTACATGCTATGAGAGTGGCAAACAAGGCTACATCAAGTATAATTGCCCCATACTGAGAAAGAAGAAGAAAAGGGAAAAATAGAAGAAGAAGAGCTTCAAAGTAATTCGGGATGACAGCTAAAGTGAAGAGAATGAAGAGGAGAAAGTGGCAAATCTGTGCTTCATGGCACAAGATGACTCTTTAAATGAGGTAAGCTCTTCACAACATTCTTATGAAAATTATGATGAATTCGATATGTAGATGATGAGCTCTTGGAAGCTTTTACTTTGAGATGTGACAAATACAAGTCACAAATGAAAACTTACAAGAAAAATGCTCCAAACTAGAGGATGAATTTATCCTTCATTGATCTTATAAGTGAATTAAGGACTTATAATGAAGAACTCAAAAACTCTGTAAAGAGTCTTTCTAAGTCTTCATCTTCTCTAAATTCCTTAAGAAAGGAAAATGATACCTTGAAAGGAGAAGTAATTGAGCTTAGAAATTTCATTTCTAAGTTTCATAAAGGGAAGGAAGCCTTAGATACATTAATTATATCTCAAAGACCTTCATTAGTTAACATGGTCTTCACGTCAATGGAGCCTTCTCATCATCTAACCCCTTTTCACTACATTCATTAGAGCTTCAACACCTCAAACATCTAGTATTGAGGTAGTTGGGACGAAGAGTGCTTATAGCACTAAGCCAACATTGCCCGATGGCAATGGAGAAGCACATCAAGGCTCAAAGCCTATGCCAAAAAGGGCTAACCACACATACATTTACACTAGGAAACATTCTCACCCCCAACACACATAAAAAGTTCTCTTCTACCCCTAACCATTCATGCACATACTCGCACTCACATCATCATGGCATGAAAAGTACCCCTACTCATACCAAAGCCATGTATAGGAGGAAGACTTATAATTCTAAACTCCAATGTCATTATTGCATGAAGTTTGATCATATTAATATTCCTTATTATATTAGGAAGGCTCACCTCAAATTGGAGGACCCTTCTAAGCCTAACCCCGTAGAACCCAAGTATGCATGGGTGCCTTAATAAAAATGATTTGTTTATGCTATGTAGGATTGTTTGCAGCCATTAATGAAGTGAATGATTGACATGTGGATAGTGGATGCTCAAAGCACATGACAGGCAATAAGAAGCTATTCATGGCCATAAAAGAGAATGAAGGTGGCAATGTCACTTTTGGAAACAATGCCAAGGGTAAGGTAATTAGCATTAAAATAACTAGTAATAATGGTTGTTCTCTTATTGATGATGTTCTACTTGTAGATGGTTTGCAACATAATTTACTTAATGTAAGTTAATTATGTGATAAGGGTAACAAAGTCACCTTTGACCTTACAGAATGCCGAGTTACTACTTTGACGGATAGAAAGGTAATCTTGACGAGTGAAAGGAAGGGCAATAACTGCCTAATTAACTTAAACAATTTGGCTAACCAATCTTTCAAGTGTCTTATGTCGCATAACAATGAAGCTTGGCTTTAGCATATGAGACTTGGTCATGCTAGCATAGAGCTCTTACAAAGCCTATCAAAAGGAAAGCTAGTGGAAGGTCTTCCCAAGCTAAAGTTCTCAAAAGACAAGACATGTGGACCATGCCAAATGAGAACACAATATCTATTCTCTTTCAAAGCAAATAATGTTGTAAGTGCATTTAGACCTCTTCAACTTATGCATATGGACTTTATTGGACCTACTAAGAGTGCTAGTTTAGATGGAAAATATTATGCACTTCTACTAGTTGATGATTACTCTAGGTTTACTTGGGTATCCTTTCTAGCTCATAAACACGATACCTTTGATGCTTTTAAAAGTTTTGCAAAAAGAGTTCAAAATGAAAAGAGTTACTTCATTTCTTCTATAAGGAGTAACCATGGAAAAGAATTTAAAAATGAATCTTTTGAATCTTATTGCTTAGAGAATGAGATTTTTCATAATTTTTCAACTCTTAGAACACCACAACAAAATGGTGTTGTAGAGAGGAAAAATAAAACACTAGTAAAGATGGCTAGAACTATGCTTAATGAGTATTCATTACCTAATTACTTTTAGGTTGAAGCCATCAATACTTTGTGTTACATTGCAAATCATGTTTTCAAAAGACTCATTCTAAATAAAACTTCTTATAAGCTTTAGAATAGTAGAAAGCCTAAGTTGTCATACCTAAGAGTCTTTGAGTGCAAGTGCTACTTCTTAAATACCAAGGATAATCTTGAAAATTTTGATTCAAAGATAAATAAAGGTATTTTCCTAGGACATTCCACCTCTAGTAATGCCTATAGAGTTTTTAATAAAAATACTATGGTTGTTGAAGAGTTTATGAATATTGTGTTTGATGAGTTTAGTAGACTTGATCTTAGAAAAGGTTCTTTTGTTGATAATCTTATAGGTGACTTTCAAAAATTAGAGTTGGAGTCAATCTCAAGTAGTTGGCTAAAAACCATGATGAAGTCAAGACATCAAGGGAAGAAGAGGAATGCCAATTACAACCAATGGAAACCTCAAATGAAGATCTTTTCAAGGATTAGAGATTCTCCAAACATCACCTAAAGGATCTAATCATTAGTGATACTTCTAAGAGTGTTAGTACTAGATCTTAACTTAATTTTTTATACAATAATCTTGCATTTGTTTCTTAATTTGATCTAAAATCTATTGATGAGGCTCTTGATGATGAAAGTTGGGTGATTGCTATGCAAGAGGAACTCAACCAATTTGAGAGAAACAATGTATGGGAACTTGCTCCTAGGCCTAAGGAACACCCTATTATAGGATGCAAGTGGGTGTTTAGGAATAAGTTAGATGAACAAGGTTTGATTACTAGAAACAAGGCTAGATTGGTTATAAAGGGGTACAACCAAGAAGAAGGCATTGATTATGATGAAACCTATGCCCCCTTAGCAAGATTAAAGACTATTAGGATTCTTTTAACATATGCATGTCATATGAATTTTAAACGATTTCAAATGGATGTTAAAAGTGCATTTTTGAATGGTCTCAGTGAGGAGGAAGTTTATGTTGAACAACCTCCTAGTTTTGAATCTCATATTTTTCTAAATCATATTTTTAAGTTAAATAGAGCCTTAAGCTCCAAGAGCTTGGTACGAAAGGGTTAGTTTATTTCTTTTACAAAATTATTTTGAAAAAGGAAGGTTAATGTAATCTTGTTTATTAAAAGGCACAATCATGATACACTCATTGTATAAATATATGTTGGTGATATTATATTTGGTGCCCCTAATGAATCTCTTTGTAAAGATTTCGCTAAGTGTATGATTAAGGAATTTGAGATGAGCATGATGGGAGAGTTTAAATTCTTTCTTGGACTATAAATCAAGCAAATCAAATAAGGGATTTTCATCAGTCAAGCCAAGTACATAAAAGATGTACTCAAGAAATTTGGCATGTAAGGATGCAAAGTAGCAAAGACACCAATGAGTGCCTCCATCAAACTAGATAAGGATGAATTAGGTAAGTTTGTTGATAACAATATATATAGAGGTATGATTAGTTCTCTACTCTATCTTATTGCCTTTAAACCCGATATCATGTTTAGTGTATGCATGTGTGCTAGATTTCAATCTTGCCCTAAAGAATCTCATCTTAATGCTATTAAAAGGATTCTTAATATTTACATGGCACATTACATTTAGGTTTATGGTATCCTAGAAATTCATCCTTTAGCCTTATAGGATATTCAGATGCAGATTATACCTGTAGCTTCCTCGATAGAAAGAGCACTTCTAGAACTTGCCAATTCATAGGAGAATACTTAGTGTCTTGGTTTAGTAAAAAGCATGTTTATTTGCCTTATCCACCGCCGAAGTAGAATATGTGGCTGTGGGTTATTGTTGCACCCAAGTTCTTTAAATGAAATAATAATTAAATGATTATGGCAAAGTTATTGATCACATTCCTATTAAATGTGACAACACTAGTGTAATAAATCTTTCAAAGAATACATCTAACACTCTAGGAGTAAACACATTGACATTAGGCATCATTTTCTTACAGATCATGTCTAAAATGGTGATCTAGTGTTAGAATTCATCGACACTAATCATCAACTTACAAATATTTTCACTAAATCTCTCAATGAGGAAAGGATGAACTTAATTAAAAGAGAGCTGGGAATGTTTAATGATAGCTCATTAGAGTGAAAATTGGATTTTTTAGAATGTTTTTTGTTTGGTGTATTGTTTTGGATGATTAATTGCTACATTTGATGAATGTGTACTATACTTCTTTAGATGTCTTAATTCTTTAATGCAAATGTGCTTCTTTATGCCAATTTGCATGAATTAAGCATCAATATATTAAGTGGATCACAACTTAGAAGGTTAAATCTTATCTCTTCATGATTTCTTTTCTTGCCTTGTAATTCGTGGTCGCTACTTCCTTTTCGCTGTTGCAATTTTCTATCACCTATCATTTCGCAGTCACTATTTTAATTCTCCACTATGAATTTTTTTTAAAATTAAAAAGTTTTGACCGTTGACTCCTTCAGTTTTCGAGAAATTTTTATCCGTTACTCAGATTTTTATAATTAACGGTCACGACTTGAGATTGGTGATTGCAAATTAGAGTAACTTCCTAGTATTAACTGATTTGACTGCCAACCGATAACACCCCCCTATTAATTGCAAATCTGAATTTTTTTTTTACCATTTTCATGCCTATTCTTTGCCTATTTAAACCCTTATAACAATATTTCATTTCACTCTTACTCAATCTCTTCACCTCTCTTCATTCGCCTACCTCAAGCCTCTTCCAATCTTCTCTCATATTCAATAGCTCCTAAGAAACTTTCTAGAGCAGAGAAAGGGAAGGGCATAGCCCAAATCTCAGGTCCTTCATCCCTTCACTTGATGAAAGGGATCACCGAAGAAGAAAAGGACTGCTACAAAGCTAATTCTTCCAAAATTATCCAACCCAATAAGATTCCTTCAACCTTTCTCCTTGAATCCCTTAGAATCAATGATGAAATCCATGCCTACCTTTCCAATCTAAGCTAGAATTAGTTTATCTTCAAAGAAGAAATCGGCTACAAAGAAATCATTCGAAAATTCATTTGTATGGTCAACTTGAACTGTAGGGCCAAGTCTAGAGCAGGTCAGTATGAGTTGATTTTCAAGGCTTTTAGGGATCCTTTCTTTATCACTTTTGAGCAACTTTTTAATCTTCAAGTGGGAGATGAAATTACTTTCATCATCTCTGCACTTGATATCATTTACTTAGAATTTTGGTCTGAGATAGTAATTGAAACCAAACATGACCCAAAAACTTCCTTAGCCAAATATATTCAGACCTTCCCAATTGGCTTCTTCATCGTATCATCACCCTTTCGGTCAATGTAAGACGTGATGGTAACAAAAAGGTCTTTCGAAAGGACCTAGCCTTTCTTTTATGTTTAACCAAGAATTAACCTATCCAAACCGACCGATATCTTATAGATCAATTGCTTCACATAAGTACTATGCCGAAAAGTCAATTTCTTCTACCCTCTTATGTCACTGCAATTTATCGATATGTGGGAGCTCTCAATGAGGAAAATAAGAAATTCCTCATAAAGAAGTACTTGTCGTCCCATAACTTTCTTGACTTGCCTTACCTAATAAATGCCAAGGTCGTACATCAAGATTCCTATACCTACACTTGGGGTTCATTTGGACCTAAGAAGCTATAAACTTTTTAAGCCTAAAAAAGAAAGAGGCTCATCATAGAAAAGGGTGTTCAACCAATTCCACCTTCCTAACCTAGGCCAAAACCAAATCCTCTGCCATCTCTCTCTCCTCAATCAATAAGAAACTAGATAAAGTTATGAGGATGATCAAAAGGAGATTTCTTCTACTTTCCCACCTACATAGTGATTTGGTGGATCTTCAAGAGAAGGTGGGTGCCACTTCTTGCCACCTTCCTGATTTTAAAGAATGAGAGGATACTCCTAAAGAAGAAGAAGACCAAGAAGTAGAGGAAGGGGATGAAGCACAAGAAGATAGTGCATATAAAGAAATTGCTTACTCTGGAGATGATGATAGCTCTCTAATCTTTTAGTTTTTTCTTAAGCTTATAATACTTTCTTTTATTTTATTTCCTTTATAAGTATGTGATCCCATAGTTTTCTATAAAAAAAAGTGTTCACAATTTCTGTTTCATATACTTATTTATCATGTGTATTTGCTATTCTATTCCAATTTATGCTTTATATATATTTCTTCGTTATGCACTTTCACTTAAAATTTTCAAATTCCACTCTCTTTTTGACCCTGCAAAAGGGAGAGAGAAATAGTAGTAAAAGAATTTACATGACATTTTATCAAGGAAAGTATAAGTTCAAGGGGAATAATGGGAGCAATCTAATTAAAAATATAAACCTTTGATAAACTTAATTTCTCAATAAGTACTTTGTAAAAAATGTTAACCATCTTAACTTCACACTCATGCAATTCATTTTTCTTTAAGTAAAATCAATCTAAGTTGTCAAAATAAAAAAAGAGGAGATTGTTGCACTAGGTTAGTCAAACCTAAGTCAAAGGCCTCTTTTGATCTTGACAATGAAGATTGATAGGTACTAATATATTGTTTTGTTTTTGTAGTTTTTTAATTAGGCTTGCATTGGAGGTTGGATGAAAGTCTAAATCTCTAACATTGAGTAAAGAATCCAAATTTGCGATCAGGAACTTCTAAATCGTGACAATGACCTTGCAACGGGGATGGATAAACTTGGACTAGATGAATTCACGGAGGAAATTACAGCTACAATCTAGCTAAGGTAGACTTGAATGTCATTCAAAGATATTTGTGGTGGTGTTCGCATCCGAAGTCGCGATAATGAATTTTATAGCTGAATGAAGGGAACCAAGTTTGCAACCATAACATGCCAAGTGTCTAAGATGATTGTTGGGCTATCAAAATACGCATGGGCAAAAAACTTATTACAGCGGCAACCCATGGGAGTGATCTCTCCTCACCAAACAGAAGGATTCGCAGTCCCTGTCACGTCCAAGAAGGATTTTAATTGTGACTGCGATGTTTGATTAGTTAGTCAAACATAACGACTATTTTTCTTTGAACACCAATAACAACACACCATGTGGACTAGCTGTTAGACACAAAACAAAGTTCTCTACCACAATTTCGATCTTCCTAGTGCAAATTAGAAATTTACGACCAAGTCTTAACCACGAAATCAGTCTGATGAGCATTTAATGCAAAATCTATCTAGCTTATCTTAGAGATTTAGACATAGTTTGTTAGTAATGTCTCTTTAGTGATTGTTGATTATAAATACTCCAGAAAAAACATGAATGCAAGAGAATTTCATTAATTATAGCAGAACTCTTGCAAATTGTTGTCAAAACTCATGTAATAGGTTGAAGTGTGAACCTTTGTAAAACACTTGAGTGACGTTTATTGTGTGAGCCTTGAAATGCATATTGTAGGGTTGTATGTGAGCCATCAAAATATATTGTACAAGTTTAGTGTGAGCTGGAAAACACCACTTTGAGTTAGTAAAACACCTAATTGTGAAAGAATTGGAAAGTGGACATAAGGTTCATTAACACCCAAACTACTATAAATATTATGTGTTCTTGTTCTCTACTTCTCTTCTAATCTCCAAACACTTTATCCTCCCTCCAAATTTTTTAGATTCCCATCAATTCAACTCTCATTCTTTGTGCTTAAGGGCCAACACTATGATATTCCACCTTTAGTAAAGCCAATAGAGTATTCAATAAAAATACTATGGTTGTTGATGAGTTAATGAACATTGTGTTTGATGAATTTAGTAAACTTAATCTTGGGAAAGGTTCTTTTATTGATAATCTTATAAGTGGCTTTGAGAAAATGGAGTTAGAGTCAACTTCAAGAGAAATTGTAAATTGTTATAAATTGTGATGAAAACAAGTCATCAAAAAAAAGGAAAGAAATTCCAACCACAATAAGCAAAAATTTCAGATCAAGATATTCCTAAGGATTGAAGATTTTCCAAACATCACCCAAATGATCTAATTATTGGTGATACGTCCAAAAGTGTAAGTACTAGATCTCAACTTAATGCTTTAGACAATAATCTTGCATTTGTTTCTCAATTTAAGCTAAAATCAATTAATGAGGCTCTTGATGATGAATGTTAGGTGATTGTCATGCAAGAGGAACTCAACTAATTTGAGAGAAATAAAGTATGAAATCTTGTTCCTAAGCCTAAGGAGCACCCTATTGTAGGATGAAAGTGGGTGTTTAGGAATAAGTTAGATAATTAAGGTTTCATTACTAGAAATAAGGCTAGATTGGTTGCAAAGTGTATAACCAAGATGAAGGTAATGATCATGATGAAACCTATGCCACTGCAGCAAGATTAGAGGCCATTGGGATTCTTTTAGCTTCTGTATATCACATGAGCTTTAAAATTTTTCAAATGGATATTAAAAGTACATTTTTAAATGGTTTCATTGATGAAAAGGTTTATGTTGAACAACCTTCTAGTTTTGAATCTCAAATTTTTCCAAATCATGTTTATAAGATAACTAGAGCCTTATATGGTTTGAAACAAAGTCCAAGAGCTTGGTATGAAAGGCTTGGCTCATTTCTTTTATAAAATGACTTTGAGAAAGAGAATGTTGCTACTACTTTGTTTGTCAAAAGGCATAATCAAAACATATTTATTGTATAAATATATATTATTGACATTATATTTGGTGCTATTAATGAATCTCTTTGTAAGGATTTTGTCAAGTGTATGACTAAGGACTTTGAGATGAGCATGATGGGAGAGCTCAAGTTCTTTCTTGGCCTACAAATCAAGCAAACCAAAAGAGGACATATTCATCAACCAAGCCAAGTACATAAAGGATATACTCAAAAAATTTGGTATGGAAGGATGCAAAGTAGCAAAGGTACCAATGAGTGCTACCATTAAAGTAGACAAAGATGAATCAGGTAAGTTTGTTGATGAAAAGAGATATAGAGGTATGATTGGTTCTCTATGTTATCTCACTGCCTATAGACCCAACATCATGTTTAGTGTATGCATGTGTGCTAGGTTTCAATCATGTCCTAAAGAATCTCATCTTAATGTTGTTAAAAGGATTCTTAAGTATTTACATGATATATTGTAGCTAGATGGGATCCTAGGAATTCATCTTTTAGTCTTTTAGGATATTCAGATGCGAATTATGCCTGTAGCTTACCAGATAAAAAAAGCACTTCTAAAAATTGCTAATTTATAAAAGAATGTTTAGTTTCTTGGTTTAGTAAGAAATAAGTTTCAGTTGCTTTATCCATTGCTGAAGTAGAATATGTAGTTGTAGGTTATTATTGCACCCAAGTTCTTTAGATGAAATAACAACTAAAGGATTATGGCAAAGTTGTTGATCACTTTCTCATCCAACACTCTAGGAGCAAACACATTGAGATTAGATATCACTTTCTTAGAGATCATGTCCAAAATGGTGATGTGGTGTTAGAGTTTATTAACAGTAATCATCAACTTGTGGATATTTTCACTAAACCCCCCAGTGAAAAAAGAATGAACTTCATTAAGAGGGAGCTAGGAATGCTTGATGGAAGCTCCCTAGAGTGAAAATAAGATCTTATAAGATGTTCTTTATTTAGTTTGTTGTTTTGAGTAAATGGATGTTGTATTTAATAGATGTACACTTTATTGCTTTGGATGTCTTAATTCCTTATGCAAATGTGCTTCTCTATGCTAATTTGTATAAATTAATCATCAATACATTAAGTGGATCTCAATTAGGAATGATAATTCTTATCTTTTCCTTATTTCTTTTTTTGCCTCATAATTCACGGTTGCTACTTTCCTTTGGCGGTTGCAATTTACATACACTTATCAAACTTTCTATCATACATCAAATTTGTGATCGCGATCTTAATTTGCCACTATGATTTTTTCAAAATTCAAAAGTTTTAACCATTGACTCATTCGATTTTCGAGAAATTCTTGTTCGTTACTCATTTTTTATAATTAGTGGTCGCAACTTGAGGTTCGCAGTCATGAATTAGAGTAACTTTCAAGCATTAATTGATTTGACTGCCAACCGATGGCGCCCCTTCATTTATTATAAATTTGACCATTTTTCATCAGATTTTTACCTATTTAAGCCTTTCTAACACTCCTCCATTTTCACTTTTACACATTCTCTTTATTTATCTTCATTTTCTTGTGTTAAACCTTTTACCATCTCCTAACTTCTCTCATGGCATCCAAAAAGCTCTCTAGAGCAGAGAAAGGGAAGGGCATAGCCCAACTTTTTGGCCCTCCTACCCTTCACTTGATGAAAGGAATAACAAAAGAGGAGAAAGACCATTACAAAGCTAACTCCACTAAAATCATGCAACCCAATAAAATTTCCTCAATATTTCTTCTTGAATCCTTAGGAATCAAAGATAAAATTCATGCTTTCTTATCCAACTTGAGCTGGAACAAGTTTATCATCTAAGATGAATTCACTGTCACATTGAGTAGAAGAACCAAATCCAAAAAAGGTCAATATGGGTTAATCTTTCTAGCTTTTGGGGACCCTTACTTTATAACCTTTGAACAACTCTCTAACCCTTTCAACATGCAAGTGGGCGATGATATCCCTTTCATCATCTCTGCACTTGATATCATCTACTCTGAATTCTGGTATGAAATCTCCATCGAAACAAAACATGGCCTAAAAACATCTTTAGCTAAGTATATCCCGACCCTTCCAAATTGGCTCCTTCATCTTATCATCACCTTTTCTATAAATGCTAGAGGTGATGGGAATGAAAAGGTCTCTCAAAAGGACCTAGCCTTCCTATTTTGCTTAACTAAAAACAAACCCATTCAGACCGGTAGATACCTTATGGATCAATTGATTCACATGGGTACCAACTCTAAGAGCCAATTCCTTTTATCCTCTCATGTCACAACAATCTATAGGTATGTGAGAGCCTTAAATAAGGAAAATGAAAAATTCCTAATAAAGAAATATTTACCATCCCATAATTTTCTTGACTTACCCTACCTCATCAATGCCAAGGCTATACACCCGAACTCTTATACTTATACCTTCGGTTCTTTTGAGGCTAAAAATCTGGAAACCTCTCAAGCCTCAAAGAGGAAGAGGCTTGTGATAGAGGAGGGTACCTAACTAATTACATCTCCCAAACCTAAACCAAAAACCAAATCCTATGTCATCTCTCTCTCTTTAATAAATAAGAAATTAGACAAAGTTATGAGGTTGATCAAGAGGATATTTCTTCTACTTTCCCACCTCCATAGTGACTTGTTGGATCTCCAAGAGAATGTGGGTGCTACCCTTTGCCACCTCCCTAATTTTGAAGATTAGGAAGATACTTCGGAAGAAGAAGAAGAAGATCAAGAGGTGGAAGAAGGGAATGAAGCACAAGAAGGAGGTGCAGATGAAGACATTGTTGATTATGGAGATGATGATAACTCTCCAATCTTTTAGTGTTCTTTCCTAGGGTTATAGTATTCTCTTTTCTTTTATTCACTTTTTTTGTTTTGTGGCCTAAGTTTGTAATCCCACATCTTTCTATTTCTATTCATCTATATAAATAAAATTATTTGCAATTTATGCTTCATGTGTTTGTTTATGATGTGTGATTGCTCTTTTATTTAATATCTGAATTCCTCTTCGAATCATGTCATCTATGCACTTTTACTCACTTTTAACTTCTATTCTCCTTTTAATCTTGCCAAAGGGGGAGAGAAATAGTGAAAGAAATTAGATGACATATAATTAAAGGGAAGTATAAGTTCAGGGGGAGCAATCTTATCTAAAATCTAAATCCTTACTAAACTTAGCCTCTCAACAAGTATTCTATTAAAAAATGTTAACCTTCTCAACTTCACACTTATGGAATTCATTACCTTTTGTAAAATCAATGTAAGTTGTCAAAATAAAAAAGGGAGAGATTGTTGGACTAGGTTGGTCAAACCAAAGTCAAAGGTCTCTTTTGATCTTGACAATAAAGATTGATAAATTCTAACATCTTGTTTAGGTGATATTTTTGTAGTTTTTATGATAAGTTTGCATGGAAAGTTGGATGAAAGTCTAAATCTTAAAAATGGAATAAAATATACCAATTAGCGATCAAGAACTTGAAAATCACGATTGCGACCTTGCAAAAAAATGGATGAATTTGAACTAAATAAATTCATGGGGCAAATCGCATTTGCGACCTTGCCAAGAAAGACATGATTGTCATATAGCCTGATTCGTAGTGACTTTCGCATTCCCGATCGCGACCATGACTTTTGTAATTGTATGGAGGGAATCAAATCCTCAACCAAAGCTTGGCAAGTATCCAAGATAACCATTGACATATCAAAATTCATGAGGGTGAAAAAGCTATCGAGACCACAACCCATTAAAGCATTTTATTTACTTACCAAATAAAAGGATTTACGGTCACTGTCGAGTCTAAGATGGGTTTTGATCGCGATCGCGACTTTTAGGTTGGTTGAATAAGCACAATGACTATTTTTCTTGGAAGACCAATAACAACATGCCACGTGGACTAGCCGCTAGATACACACGGGGTTCTCCACTGCAATTTTAGTCTTTCTAGTGCAAAGTGAAAATTCGTGAACCCAAAATACCAATCACAACCTCGAAACTAGTCTGACGGGCATTTAATGTAAATCTGTCGTGCTTACCTTAGAGATTTAGACATAGTTTTTTTTGTAATGTCTCTTTGGTGGTTATTGCTTATAAATACTCCGTCAAATAGACATGAATGCAGGAGAATATCATTAAATATAGCCAAACTCTTGCAATTTTACTTCTTATCCTTTTTTTCTTTGTATGTGAGTTAATATTGTTGGGTATGGGAATTAAACACTATTGTAATTGGGTTTGAGAGTTAGCCTAGTTGTCAAAATCTTGTATTAGGTTAAGTGTGAGCCTTTGAGAAAACACTTGAGTGAGGTTTTTATGTGAGCCTTAAAACACAAGTTGTAAGGTTATGTGTGAGCTATTAAAACACAGTGTACAAGTTTGGTGTGAGCTTGGAAATACTATTTTAAGTTAGAAGAACAACCAATTGTGAAGAATTGGTGAGTGGACGTAGGGTTCATTAAGACTTGAGCCATTATAAAACATTGTGTGTTCATTTCTTCTCCTTCTCCTTCAATCTCACAAATTCATTATCTTCCCTCCAAATTTTTAAATTTCCACCAATTTAACTCCCTTTTGGTGCTCAAGAGCAATGAAGTGGTGGATTTATGTAGCTACTTCCACCTTTGAGCAATGATAAATAATTGAGTGCTGACAAACTTTTAAAGAAGAAAAGAAAGCTTGAGGAGTTAAGAGTAGTGTTGTTGCAAGATTTCTGACTCAGTTTAAGCAATCTTTGACATTTACTACTATGAAGATGACAGTGGTGGCACAAATTGTTGAATATAATCTTTAAAAGATTAGATTTAGAGGTGACAAACGGGTTGGATCGAGATTGTTACGAGTTGGGTCATTTTCGGGTTGGCTCAGGTTAAAATCACCAATTGAGTCGTGCATGCGAAAAAGATTTTGAATTAGGTTCAGATTTATTCTTAAAATTAATATTTCGGGTTGGGTCATATAATTTGTTATTCAATTTTAAAATGTCAATTTGAATTTTTATCATTTATGCAATATTTTCTCATAATTTGTTAAGAGATAAATAATAATTTTCTCTTAAAAAATTAGTATTAGTAAGATAGATAAACGAAACTTGATTAAAATTTTTTATTTTTATTTAAATATTTAATAAATTATATATAATTTATTTTTTTAAGCAAATGACTATATAAAATGAAAATAATTGAATTAAGTCCACATAAAATTATATTCAAGTTATATATCATAATTTAAATTAATTTACAATCAAATATATAATGCTCAATGATAGAAAATCATTCATTATTTAAAATTTTGTGTGATAAAATTAGATTTATTTTAATATGTGATTTTATCGTTACAAAAATCAAATTTATTACAATTCTTATAAAAATAAGTAAAATTGTGATGAATTTATTTTACATGTTAAGTCATTTTAAAAAATTATGATAAAAATTTAGTTTAATTATTCAAAAATTAAAACTTTTATATGATTTCAAATTGTATCTAAAACTTCTAATTGAGTCAATTATACTGCAATTTGACAAATTGATTTTAATTATAGCTCAAGTAAAAAAATTAATAAAGTGAATTTAGATTTAGTTGACTCTTATACCTTTTCAATTAGTTCAATGAAACCTAAAATTAAGTTTACGGTTTACTTAATATGCTACTTTTATTTTTATTCATTTTAATCTTATTTTTACTTAATTAATTTATTATGTACTTACGTATGATGAATTTTAATTTTATATTTAAATTTAAAAGTAAAAATTTTAAAAATTAAATTTATAATTTATAAAATCTCTTAATCTCTAATTTTTTTAAAAATTTCTCTCAATATTCTTAAAAAATTAATTTTATATTTTAAATAATAAAATTTTAAACTATTCAAATAAAAACTTATAAAAAATTTTAAAAAATCAACCACATGTGTATTTTTTATTCAATTTAATCTCATTCTTGCTTGATTAAATTTATTTTGCATTTTAGATGATGAATTTTAATTTTATATTTAATTTAAAAAATAAAATTTTAGAATTTAAATTTATAATTCATAAAATCTCTCAATCTCTTCTTAAAAACTTAATTTGTATATTTTAATTAATAATTATTTAAACTATTTAAATAAATTTTTTTAAAAAATATTTTAAAAACTATTTACATGAACTTAATTAAGATGATACTTTAATTTTATATTGAATTTAATTTTTTTTGCTTAAATAAATCTATTATATACTTTTATATAAAGTTTTTAAATTTTAAATATAAATATATAAATTTCTAAATTTTGAATTTATAATTCATTAAATTTCTTAATATCACGTTAAATTTTTTCTCTATCAATCTCTTCTTAAAGATTTAATTTTTATATTTTAAATAATAAATTATTTATATAATTTAAAAACTTTAAGAAATATTTTAAAAAATCAATTATATGAGATGAATTAAGATTATGTTTTTGTTTTTATTCAATGTAATCTCATTTTTAAGTAATTTAATTTATTATATACTTTATTTGATAATTTTATATTTAAATTTGCAAAAGCTAAAAATTTTGAAATTGAAATTTATAACTTATAAATTTCTCAATCTCTCATTTAAATTTTTTTGCATGCTCTCCTTAAAAAAATTAATTTATATATATTTAAATAATAAATTTTTTAAACTATTTAAAATAAAAATTTTTAAGAAATATTTTAAAAAATAATTACATGATATGAATACGAACATTTTTAAAAAATGTATCCTGAAAATTAAAATTAAGGATTTATTAATTTTATTATTTAAATATTAAGAATAAAGTTTATAATTTTAAAACATAAAATTAGTATAAAATTATTTGTTTATCAACTAAAGTAAAAATAAAATTTTGATGTTTTGTGAAAAAATATTTAAATTGAGGAAAAATGGAAATATTATCTTAGTAAGCTTTAAACTTAATTTTTTTAATTTAACTAATTGAAAAAATATAAGAGTCAATTGAGTCTAAATATCTACTTTATTAAATGTTGATTTTGACTTTAGATATAATTGAATCCAATTCATCAAATTAAGACGTAATTGACTTAATTAGAAACTTTAGATATAATTGAAAATTCACAAAAAGTTTGAATTTTCTTAATCATTGATATCACAAATTTTTAATTTAAAAATTTTGTTATAATAAATGAATGTATAAGATATATTATGGCATATACTCTAGTGTCTGCCAAATTACATATAAAGAGAAGTAATGTTATCATAATAATATTTGACACTGTATTAAATAATTTAAAATTATGAGAAAATTATTTTATCACAATAAATAATTTTATTATTACTAAATAATTTATCATAATAAATAAAAAATTATAATTTAGGCACATAAAAAAGCACCATAAAATTAACAAAATTATTAAAATATAAAAATTTCATAATATTTTAAATAAAAATATCAAAGCTAAATTTAAATTTAATTAAATAATCTAAATATTTTTGAAATAAATTTGTTTATTTTTTATTTTAATTATTCTACCTTTTATATATTAGTAATAAATTTTTTTATATTGATATTTGATCAATTGAATCAGATCACAAAATTGTTTAGTTTTGACCAGACTCATTAGGTTAACTCTTACCCTTACTAGACTCGTTGGGTTAACCCTTACCCTTAACGAACTCATTGGATCTATTGAATAAGATGGAGCTATTTTTGAATTGGGTTTGGATTGCACAGATTTTAGATAAATTTGAATTATTTATCATATATATATATATATATATATA